>BGPR01006676.1:0-74347 GCA_013235015.1 Araneus ventricosus | reverse complement strand
AAGTTGCTCTTTTCATAGTCTTTTGAATTTTAGCCGTGATGAAAGTGCGAAGATATAACTCTTGAGCCTTCTACTCCCAATTCCCAGAAGATTCTCGTACTTCCACACACGATTTCAGTATTTCTATAGCAAACATATATGCTGATCATTATCTTTTGAATTGAACTTAAAGAAATGATTTTAATTCAATAATTATTTAGCATTATTCTTATAAAATCAAGTAAAAACTATATTATATAAGGTGTGCCCAAATGAAAAGGAGACTACAGATAACTAACAATATTCTAAATACAGTTAATATGAAACAGTACAACTATAAATAATCGCCATTGACATTGATACACTAATGACACTTTCCACTCAGCGCGTAGGTAAGGAGTGGATGTCTTCAGTGTAGAAACTCCTGGGTTACTGACGGATCCAGTTCCCATCTCGCCGTCTTCTGATTCTCTGATAGAAGCTGGGCACCCACTGTGCACAAACATTGCCATAACCAAGCTTTTTGTGGATTATGTGATGCACACAATTCCTTTGCTTATCTACATTTCAACAGCAATTTCACATGTTGTGATCCGACTATTCTGCCGTATGAGCTCATCAACAGCCGAAATCTTGGTACTGTTGATCACAACATGCGCCTGCCCAGAGCTTGGCAAGTCCTTGATGTTTACACGTCCCACCTCCTAACCCTGACATCACCGGAATATGGTGCACCGTACGAGACACCGCTCTCCGTACACCTCTTTCATCCTGCGATAAATTAGTGAAGCATTCTCCCCTTCTGCGCAAAGAAATGAGATAACTGATCTTTGTGCATATCTGGAGGAATCCGTCATGCAACGAACTGCAGAAACAACTCTCCAGAAACGAGGATATTAATAAGAAGCCGTTAACTACGTAGGTGCAACTATGAATTTCTACACCCCATCTATCGGCTAGCACATTAACTCACTGGGATTTGATACAACGCCGATACATCTAAGGTCTCCTTTTCATTTGGGTACGCCTTATATAATCATATCTTTTCTGTTTAAGAAAGGTCCTATTTCTTATCACAAATATACAATTTGGCAATAAGTTTTTAATAGTTTTTACTTTATTTTATGAATTTTGGCTTAAGTAAAGTTTTTATTTTCGGATTTCCTCTGTCTCCATATATTCAGCAAACTACACAGACAGAAACAGTAATAAAGATATAATTATCTGCATGCTGAGTTAACCAAAACATATTTTTTGTACAATATGAAAAGAACTTTAATGAATACTTTCGAAGAGGAATTGAAGCAACAGAATTAACGAAGACTTATCACTTTCTTTGATGTAAGGGAGGAAAGGAAAAAAACATAAGAACAAACAGCGGACAAAAAACTAGGAATAAGTAATTTGTAAAGACAATAGGAAAGCATAAAAAACAACTAGCAAACTTCTCGCATCAGATATCAAGGATTTTAAATTTGGTCTTTACCCATCTAATTAGAATGAAAAGATAATAATAAAAGCATTTGAATTTATGGAAAGATTTGCGAAGAAAGGGAAAACATTTTTGGTTCAAGGATTTAATACTTCCTCTTATTGTTCAAAACATCAAAATAATTACCTCTGCGCTTGGTGTGCTCCAATTATTATTAAAAAAAACAAAGCTTTTTATGGAAAAAAAATAAAGCTTTGAATGTGTGACGTTATTTCACTTAGTGAAGCGGATATGCTTTAATTTTACACTCTAATTGTTAGGATAGATCTTTTTTTAACGTGAAGTGTTTTTTCTTTGCCTTAGGTGAATGAGAGATAGAGTTATGAATATATTCAGGAAGTATTTTGCACATAACATTCTTTGTTTTCAAGGGCTTAAATAATTTATTTAAATGATGCTCACAGTAGGTTTAAACCGTCATCTAGATTTACTTTGCCAGATTATAAAACTACACTTAGATATAAAGTAGAATTTTTTATACATATATTTGCCTTATAATTCGTAGATATGATTGATGTAGTTTTTATATTAAGGCTTCAGCTTTCCTGTTAATGAAACAAACTTTTTAATTTTTCTGTCAAGATAAAGAAAGATAATTATTGTCTCTTTTTGTAACTTTGTAAAGGATATTTAAAAGTAGGAAGATCTTTGTAGCCATGGCAATTCACTACATATATTTCATGGCACTGTATACCCCCTCCCCAAAAAATACAAGTCATAGCTTTCCTATTTAAATTCTTTATAGTATAATCTACAAAACTGTTGAATGAAATTTCATGTTTTATGAAACGCAAGAATAAATTATAATATCATGCGAGAGTACTTTGACGGATATCAACAAATAGAAGCTTTTGTATGAGAAGAGATTTTATTATAAAAAGAGCCAAAGGATCACAGATAGATGTATCTTAACATATCAAACATCTCATTTAAATTACTGATTAAACATTCTAACTACACCAAACTTTTATCCTGTATAATTGTGAAATCAATCCATAATTAATTTGAAATTTGGCCAGACATTTATCATCATCAAAAATGGTATAAGAAAGCCTATGGTCAACATTTACAACGAATTTATGGAATCATGATGGGTTGGAAACTGCAAAAAATAACAATAACAGATATTCTGTTGTATTTTCTTTCTTCAGTATTCGCCATGTGTCAATCATATTTGTTAAGCCAAATGCATGTGTGCATAAAAGCATTTATTCTTAGATGTCTTTTGCAATTCATGAGAAACATGTTTTAGTCATTTTGCGAGATATATTAAACGCCATTTTACTTTGACGTTCTTCTACCTATGATGGTTAATGAGTTGTACTCTTTTGGGGAAAAAGCTGATGAATTAGGAAAGAAGTCCTGTGTCTATCAATACGTATGAAAGTCAACAATTTCTTTTTTATACTAAAGTGTGAATGATAGTAAAACAAAAGTAAAAAACGTTCTATAGGATTTCGCTATCATTTTAACAATAGAATAAAAACAAAAAAATATAATTGATGAAAAAGTTTTTTATTCCCATTTAAATGCAGAAATTAACAAAATTTCTGATCTAAATATTCTATTTAAATGTATTTTTTTAAAAAATATCCTTTCTCCCAAGCTAATAGTTTACATTAAAATTTTATTAATTCCATAATGCCGCTTAAATATTTTTTTTATTTATTGTCATCAAATTAATCAAATTGATTTCATTCTTTTAAAAATCCTGAATACTCTAATAGTGATTGTTGTAATAGAATTATGCATGAACTATTGTATTAATTTTTGTACATACTACCTAATATTCTAAAAAACTATTCTACTACAAAATTTTTCCATCGGTTCTGAAGTAATGCATTCATAATGAAGTCGATTTTTGAGGTAATAATAACTAGACGATTCTTCAATAAGGTTAATTTAATTTCTGTTTCTACTGATTAGATTATTACTTATTCGATTTGGATATCTGGTGACGTTTATGCAAGAAAATGCTTAAGGAAAATGCTCTGAAACACATATGAAAATAACTGATGTTTAGCTAGATCAAATCGGTTCAAGCCAAAAAATTTAATAGATATTTTTATATTCTTTGTGACAATGATCAAAATATTAAAAAATACGAATGAAATCAGTGTGTTAAATATTGAAATAAAAAATTAAATTCTATCTAAAATTATATTTTCAAACTTCATTCGAACCTAAATTTCTGTAAAGATTTCAGAGTGTTAAAAGAAGTTAATCTGCAGGTTATAATTATTTAAGAATTCTAAATTAACAAATATAATTGTTTTAATTATTAATAATTATTTTTGGTTTTGCATGAATGATCTATGCAAATGCAATCTATGATAAAATTATCATATTATAATATAACTATGATTTATTTTAACAATTGATACTCATCAAATATAACCCAGATAGCAATTTTAGTTTGCAGCAAATTTACAGCAGACTTGCACTGTAAGTCTGCAAGCTTTCTGCAAATTTGTCACGACAAGTGTGCAAGTGTGAAACAAGCTTGCAGCAAGTTAACGCAAGCCTCGAAGTCCCCATAGGACGAACTTGCAGCAAGCTTGCATTGCAAACTCATTGCAAATTATAGCAAAAATTGAGAACGAACAAAACCCAGGATAGAACTCGCGACCTACCGGTTCGGAAGCTGACGCGGTAACCACTCAGCCAGTTAAACTCTGAGAGGAGAAGATATATTTCGCTAATATATCGTTCCATTCGATTCGTATAAGATTTATTTAAATAAATCGTATACGATTTCATTAATTTTTTGAGTTGAGAATATGATTTGAAGTCAAAGAGAGAGCGATTTTAGGTAATAACTACGTTTTGCTAGTAGAATAAATTTTGAAATTAGAGTTCAAAAGTAATTGCTTTAAAATGCGACAAAATGTCTAAGTTATTATTTTTCAACAAACATTGACTGTTTTTCAGATTTAATTTTGTTTATAAACGTTAAAATTTCAATTTTAAGAAAATTGCGACATAGTTTTCTTTAAAGTGCGAGTGATATATTTATTAAAAAGATGAAAAATGCTTCAACATTTTTTTATAAAAAAAGTTTTTTTACAAATTATCATTGACGTATTGAATTAATGAAAAGAAAGACGGTCTAGGAGATGCTATTAAAAATCAGATGTCTTTTTTCAAACAGAGACAAAGATAATTATCTCTTTGTGCTGTCTTTGCATGAAGCTTGTTTTGCAAACTTGCAGCAAGTTTGATTTGCAAGGGAGGTGGCGCTATTTGTCACATCTAACTTGTAGCAAATGTGTTGCAAGCTTGGGTGGCGCTAGTTGTCACAGCGAACTTGCTACAAGTTTGTTTCAAGTTTGACGCGTCAAATTTTGTCATGACAAGGGAATATCAAGTCAAAATCAAACTTGCTGCAAACTTATGTGCTATCTGGGAAGAATCCGATGTCCCTTAACTAATCTGACTAATATTTCGGCTTCATTTTATAAAGTTGTAAAGACACTTGCTTCAAGAAAAAAAATCTATAGCAAGAAACATAACCTTTCTATAAAATCAAAGATCACTATCCCTTCATAATTGCAAAAATATAAAATTTTAACCTTCGAAGTCGATTTTTAGATGGGTAATTTACGAGGGTCAGCTATTTTCTAAGCGTGCGCACATAAACACACACACGCACGCACGCACGCACACACACACACACACACATAATTTGTGAAAATAGTGGGTTGAATCAATTAAATTAATTTGGAATATTCCGAATCATCTTTTAAATCATATTTACATTATCTTCAATTTAACTATTACTTTTCTTATTTTTTTCTGAAGATTTGTCATCTTGATTTTCTGCCTAATAAGAACAAAAATATCTGAAAATATTCAAACATCGCTTACATTTTCAGTTGATTCTATATTCAGTGAATAAAAAAACATATTCACGGGAATTTTAAATTGTTCTGACAAAATTTAAGATAGCCCAGGCATACCAAATAGACCATTAAGTAGAGAAAACTTTCTTGTTTTAGTGTTGTGAAAATTGAAGTGGCAATTCGTTGAAGACACAGGTAAAGCAGGATGATATTATAACATCATTGTTAAAATGTCATTCTTGTATATAATATGTGGGGCTGCCAGTGGAAACAAAAAGCAGAGGTGAGTTTGTATGGTTATATATTATCAAACCTTCCCCCTGCGCTTGTATGAAATATACGTGTTAGTACAGAAGGTTTTGTGAATATTAGTAATAAAAACGAAAATGATTGATGATCTTTAAAGATCCAGATGAAGTTTTGAAATCTAATTCATCATAGATATTTTTATTATTCTGATTTTTTATGAAACAAAATTCTCTTACTAAAATTCTAATTTATATGTAAAGTTGCACTGAAATTTATTATATTGATAATTGTTTTTTTTAAACTAAAGTTTGGAAACACGTCTTTTTGTTTTGCCTTTTGTCTCTAAAGAAGAAAGTTTATGCAAGCATTTAAAATTGAAAAAAACTGAAATAAAAGTTAGAGAAAGTCGGGAAGAATTTTTCGAGGCCAAACTCATTAAAATTCGCTTTTGACTTTTACGCTACTCATTATATTAAGCAGAATATTGTTTTCCCAAGTCACGTTTACTGCTGCGTGGTAATATGCACAGAAGAAAACCGAAATAGAGAAGGTCCAGATGTTCAAAATCTCATACATCCTTCTAGCTTAGAATGTAATTTTAATTTTTGCTTGGTTACTTAAACTTTCACGTGTATTAACTGATGAGAACCTTTATTAGAAAGCAGTATTTTTGTTAAGGTTTCTTATTATTTAACACCAAAGCAATTTTTTTTCTAATTTAAGAAACATAGGAAAACACTCTCGATATTCATTAAGAATTCTTGCTTACGATCGCAGGTAATTTTAATTTCTTTTTTCTGTTTCGCATTGTATATTACGTAAATAGCGTGACGCTAAACTTTTTAATCTATATTCGTTTCTTAAATTGACTTTTTAACCTCATAAACAGTAAGATTAATTCGGAATAAACGAAAGAAATTCGCATATGAGTAACACCGAAAAGCACTTAGCTTGTAATGAGAAATGGCAAAGAGGATTTTTCTCGTTTACTGAAGAAAAAATAAATTTCAAAACGCATCATTTTCTTCTTTACGTATAAGGTAACTCTCCTATGATCAACATAAAAATAATATCGTGCAAAACGGAAAACTACAAGGTCAGCGAAATTTATGAGTTAGGAAGTTACAATCACGCCTGCTATTCGATGAATATTGCTTTGAACTTTTCCTGAGAGGGAATTTTTAAAAAATACACATTTTAATTTGTAATTATGTTAATTTAATCTGTTTTCGATTAATTTTTTTCTTAATTTTATATGACTGAAAATGATAAATCTGTGTCAGATAAAAAATTTATCCCTTACTCATTAAAGATCAATTACAAGTTATGAACTGGGTTGCTTGAATATATTAAATCAAAAATTAGCGTAAATTTTACAAAAATGATTTTTATAAATTAATAATTACGAGGTAAAGGCCATCAGAAAATTAAACTTATTTATATAAATATTAACACTCGATAATATTTGAACCTGTCGTCAGAAGGGCTAGCGTATGACACAGTTTGGGAGGAAGGGCGTATAGAGTACGCCAGAACTTTTTTTTTCGCCGACACGCGTTCGCCGACGTAACACAACGGCAAAAATGCTTATATTGGAAGGCAGAAGTCAGACTAAACGAATCAGCTAGACGCATTGTACTCAAGGGATGTTCCTATTATGTTAGGGGGAGGGAAAGGGCTCGGGGGAGGAACAGTTGAAAATTCACATGAATAAATAACTCACTTGCGTACTCTATACGCCAGCCACTCCTACTAAGGGTTAAATAATAAAAGTTGTTCTAAAAATGTAGCACTTTTTTATATATCCTTAAATTAAGAAACAGTGAAGACTGTGTGTGTGAGTTTGCAAATCGAAATGGTTAATATATTTGTCTTAGTTATGTTTTACAAACACAGAATACACCGCGTTTTTTCTAACAGTTAATCTAATAGCCTTCATTTTTGTTTGAAACCTACATTTATCTTTTACATTCTGAAAATATTTTTATGTTGTCACCTCGCCATTTCCGCTGTCTTAAGTAGTTATTAGAGATATTTCCACATCGAAACGAAGCGACACCTATCTTTTTTAAAATACACCATTTCACTTAAAAGTTTTTGGGAATTTCAAAGAATACTACCTTAAAAATTAGTCAAATTTAAATCTTAGTTTTAATGTTTAACCATGAGATTTTTAAATATATGTAGTCTCAGGGATTCATATCAGGATTATTTTCTTATAGATCGCTTTCTTTGAAAATTTAAATCACAAAAATAATTAAAGAATTTACATTACGTATGATTCAATTAGTTTTAATTTTATTATTTCAAAATTAATAGATTTCTTAAAATAACTTAAACTATATTTAAAGCCGCATTCCGACTGTATTAAAATCCGAATTTCATCCCCCATTTATGATCTGTATGTATGATAAGAACAGCTTTGAATATTGAGCGTTTATAAATAAATATCTATCCACACATGAAACAAAGCAAACGACTACTACAATTTAACAAGTAGTAAGTAGTTATTAGAGTTATTTAAACATTGAAATGAAAGGGTACCTACATTTGCAAAATACACCATCTTACTTTGAAATTTTTGGGGATAACAAAAAATGCTACCTTAAAAATTAGCCAAATTTAAATCTTAATTTTAAAGTTTAACCATGAGATTTTAAAATATAAGTGGTCTCAGGCATTCATATCAGGATTATTTTCTTATAGATCATATTCAAACCCCAAAAATAATTAATGAATTAATGAATTTACATTACGTATGATTCAATTAGTTTTAATTTGATTATTTGAAAATTAATATATTTATTAAAATAACTTAGACTATATTTAAATCCGCATTCCAACTATATTAAAATCCGAATTTCATCCCCTAATTATGCTCTGTATGTATGATAAGAACAGCTTTGATAACTGAAAGTTCATAAATAAATATCTATACACACATAATGCAAAACAAACGACTATTACGATTTAACAACACTATTCTAGATAATCCATCGAAATGATAAATGGTATACCAGAACGTATTAAGGTTTGCTGTACGACGCCGTAGTGTTCATCATGGGCAAAGATCGAAATGTCACAAACGGAAAGTGTCCATTCAGCACCTAGGAACTACAACCGAATAAAACCATCCATCACCCTAATCTGTCCATGTTGTAACAGATTCCAGGTCTGAAAGTTCAACTTTAAAGCTTTACTGAGATAGTCTATAAAGTGGACTTTTCAACTGGTAGAGTTAAAGCCAGTTCTTCGAAAGCATTCCGCAGCGGAACAGGAAGACGGACATCCATACAAGAGGGATTGATAGGGAAGAGGTATGCGATGATGGATAGTAACCTGCTACGTGCATTCCGGGAAAGAGAAAATCTTTGCTTGATCTTCGCGACAAAGAGCCGGAAAATTGTTGGTAGAGAGTAGAAAAGAGGTTTGATTTCCAAACAGTTTTCTTCTTGTAATACATGCGAAACATGAGTATGTATTTAGTTTTGAATAATAATGTTTTTCTTGCGCAACGGAATTATATTTTTTATTTGATTTGTGGCGAATACTGCACAAGAAGAAAAGGAAGAAATTTATCCTGAATTCATTCCCGATTTCATAAATCACATATAGTTACGTCCACTAATGTTTCTCCAGAGTTTGTTTGGATTAAAATTAGAAGTGAATATCATTGCTCAGATGAATTTGGAAATAAATTTCTGACTAATTATTATTATTATTATTAAAAGAACTGAGCCATGTCGAAATAGCAAAATGTGATTTTATACTGGATATACTGAAGTATATTAAAGTATTGAACCGTATCACATAGCTAAAGCAATTTAAATTAAGTTTTGCTTGTTGTGTCTTCTCTTCTAGTTTTATTGTAAAAATTTCAATGCTTTTTTATACTATAAATATATATCCCAACATTATGAAAGAATCGATGGAAACAAAGAAACTGTGGAATTATTCTGATGCTAGATGTTCTTGTAAAACCATATGGCTTTTTATAAGGACGAGATATGTATATTTCCCATCGGATTTTTAAAAATGGTTAAGGGAAAATTTATTACCATCTATAATTTTCTACCACTTCACAACCTCTGATGCCAGAATGTAATACTTCCACTTGAGCAAATCTTGGATAAGAGGAGGGGGAAAAAACTAGAGGAAGTCATTTTTTTCCTGAGCTTTGACTTCTTGGTATTATGGTCTCTATTATTTGACAGATTAATGAATTAATGCATATAATCTGAAGACACATAATATCTGAAGTGCATGTTTCAGTTTGTATAATTTTTAACTATATTTAGCTTCTAAGATTGATTTAAATGTGAAGTTGTAGCATTTTCTGACCATACTTCAAAGCTCTAATTGCCATGAATTCAAACCAGGACAGAACAAGGCCTCCATATGGGAGAAATACGTGGAAACAGAAAAAATAATGAAGAACAGGAAAATTCTGAATTATCTAATGAGCGCAAGAGACTATGAAGATTTAAATAATGATCTGGATGATAAAGCAACTGGGAAATATTTAATTAGGCAGAAAGATTGAAGATTTCCTCTTTGATCAAAAATATTTTATCCAGTAAAGTAAGTATGATTAAATATATTACTTTTACCTTCTTAAATCAACCTTAATTTTAGAAATTCACAATTGCTACTTTTCTAGCATAAGCGTAAGAGCTCCCAGCCATGCAACATCCGGTAAATATAAGTGTGGAAATAATATTATTACTGTGAGCCACGGAACAGAGACCTAATTGTGAGCTTACATGTGTCGAACCCTAACAAGAAGATACATCCCGACATCGGTGACAAAGCCGTTAAACCTTTATAATGCCACCATGGGAACTGACTTTATTACATGGCAATTCCTCATCCTAGAACTTCAGGAGGTGGACTGGAAGGACCATTAGCCAGACAAAATTGTCCTTTATGATATAGAAAATAAAACTTGAAAAGTCTTAGAGATTCTGATGAGATGCAATTCCATATATACACTGGTGTCCAAAAATAGTTCACAATTTGGAAGATACTACAAAATTGGAGTTAATATGGATACTATGATTCGCAAACAGTTGCTGAGAATCGTGGGACATACTATCGTTGGAACTCACATTTTACAGTGAAGATTCGTTCACGAAGGTAATAGGGGGCCACCAGCAAGGGACGAAGGCGAAAATGGAATTTGACCCAACTGTTTCACGAACGCCGATAAAGAGATGCAGCTTTCATCAATGGCTATGCTTGATGTGCATAATATTTTCATGCATTTTCATAAACACAGCATAAATATTCGGGAAGATATAAAGGTTTTCTTAACAAATCTCAAATTTTCCTCTTTTTTGCTTTAAACATGCAGAGTTTTCCACCAAATTGAACGAAACTTACAGAATAATTGACAATATGTAAAAGAAGCATTGTATTAAAATTGAAATTAAAAAAATTGAACATTACAGGAAATATGAGCACTTGTAGTAAACAATTTTTAGTGCGCATGTGCGAAACATAACGTAATTTTTTTTCATAATTTCAGACCAGATATATACGGAACTTATATAAAAATTCCAGCTCATTAGTATTCAGAAATATATCGGCATTGCAACTTGCTGAATTGCGGTACACTTTAGGAGAAGCGAAATGATGAGCGTTCTTGCACAAATTGATATTTTTCAAACTTGAATCTTCGAATAGTAATCGTCGAATTGTAATTTAAATTTTTTATTTAACTTATAAGTATACATGAGTATTCAGGATATTCAACTTTAATGAAATTCAATATTACTGTTCGAAGATTCAGTTTAAAAAATGTCAATTTGTGCAAGAACCCTCATCATTTAGCTTCTCTTAGAGTGTACCGAAATTCACCAAGTTGAAATGCCGATATCTTTCTGAATACTAATGGCATTGAACTGGAATTTTTATATAAGTTGTCCTATATAGCTGGCTTTGAGGTTATGATCACTTATGAAGTTAATTCAAATTTTAATACACTGCTTCTTTTACATATTGTCAAGTATTCTGTAAGTTTCGTACAATTTAGTGAAAAACTCTGCATGTTCTAAGCAAAAAACATACGGAAAAATTTGGGATTTTTTTAAGAAAACCTTATTATCTTCCCGAACATTTGTGTTGTGTTTATGAAAATGCATGTAAATATTATGCACATCAAACATAACCATTGATGAACGTTACACATCGTTATCAGCTTTCTGTGAAACAGAATGGGTCTAACTCCATTTTTGCCATCCCTTTCTGGTGGCCCCCAACAATTGCCCTCGTGACCAAATCTTCACTGTAAACTGTGAGTCCCAACGATATTATGCCCCACGATTCTCAGTAACTGAATGCGATCCATAGTATCCATATTAACTCCAATTTTGTAGCATTTATAAAATTGTACATTATTTTTGGACACCAGTGTATATGCTTTTGGAAGCAACTTTGTGATTACATTTTCATATAACGTTAATGCAACTGAGTGCACACGGAAAAACAGAATTCGATATTTTTACGGAATTTAACATCTATATGTAGTGATGATTAAACATTTATTATGCATTAATTCATTAGCTGAGATAAAACAGATAAAAAATAACGTTCATGGTTGGGCACTGTGTAATATAATTTATGTCCATTCTGAATTCTTGCTAACTTCTATACGATTACGCTGTATCATTAATTTATATGAAAAGAGGACATCCTCTGTAAATACATCAACATAAGCAATCCTTTTCTCAATCATTTGAAAGCATTTTAGAATTAAATATCTGAGAAAGAATCTCGCATTCATCTCATCAAGAGCATTCGTTATTTAATTAAAACTTAAAATACATTTTATTATTTGTTTTGAATTTATGTAATCGCAGTAACTTATGCTATGGTCTACTGAAATATTATTTTTTAAATACTATATGTGGAAATTTTATTTCCAAATAACGCAAATATAATAATTCCACTGTTCTTCATTCTATTTTTAAAAAATAGCAACTTCTCAAAGTTCATGTGAAGTTATTATATTTTAATTAAGATTTCATAAAAGAATTATTTTCGATTATTTTTGAAGGGTTTAGGAACAGGAAGTTTTCAATTCATAAATATACACTGATATGTAAAATCAACTAATATTAACATGTTGCCTGCTTTTCATATAAAGTTCCATGAAATTTTCTTTTCATCATTTTTAATAAATACTGTCGAAATTTATGTCAACATGATGAATTTATATAACTCACTATTTAAGTTTGATTGATAGATGTTTATTATAAATAAAGTTTTGAAGAATATTTTCTTAGATGAGTTATGCTTTTTAGGATCAAGGAAGATATTTAATATCATTCTTTTTAATTGGCATCTTTTTGTAAAAAAAAATTGCATTTAGTCTTGTGTACATCTCCCCATTTTTCTTTAATATTTCTATACTTAATTCCCTAATATACTAAATTTTAATTTATTCTCTGACCGCTTAAAGATTCTCAGAAAATTTATGAATAATTTATGATCCGAAATGCTTCATTTCCTCTCATTTCTCAATCACAATCTCCACCGATATGTTTATTATTTTAAATAAAGATAACCACAAAGCTTATTATTTGTTTAATCCTACACTAATCGCGCAGTAATTTATCTATTCTTATAATCTTGAAATATCTGTCACCTTTAGACGCTTGAAAAGTCAATATAGAAAAGTTATTCCACATATGTCATAAAAATATATAAAATTATTGATATGTATAGATATGAAAGATTAAATGAATAATACTCACATTCAAAAAATAAATAAATATTAGAATTTTTATATTGCGCACTATTTTAAGTACTGAACAAGAATATGATTTATTACTAACTATAAGAAAACACTATGGCAATGTAAGATTTGCAGAGAAAAAGAACGATATACCGTTTAGAGAGATTGTGGTAGTCTTGAAATTGAATGCATCAGTTCTAACAGTTTCCGTTATAATCAAAATCTCAGGGCTAATAAGCTGTATCCAAAGAAAAAAAGACCATACATATCCATACATCTCAAAATTAAACAAGGCAATGCGCTTGGCCTTTTCAAAAGAGCATATTTCGAAGGTTTCACAAATCTGGGGCAGTGTTTTATGGTCATAAAAAAGCAAATATGATCTTTTTGGACAGAAAAAATGTAAAAGAGTGTGGGGACGATTTGGTGAGGCTGTTAAAATGATGAACTTCCTACAGAATAAAACACTGATGCGAAAATGTGATGGTATGATGCTCTTTCCCTCTAAAGATGTTGGGGAAATTGTGATGATCAACGGTAAAATGACTATAAGTATAGACGTCGATATCATGTCTTAAAATCTGAAGAAACCCATCAGATACTTGTGTGTATGTCGACGGTATACCTTTCAATATTCTGCTGATATCTGGGCATGGTTATGACTCTTCGGCAAATTTTCATTTTTTCAAATTTTCAGAAAGTTTTATTTATTCATGTAAAATTACTAGCGTTGCTTGCAATCTATCCTATAGAAGAATTTATAGGAAACACTACTAGTTGAATGGAATTGTTGACAAACACACAAAGATTGAAAAGAAAAATTTGTTTCCATTTTTAAGAAACAGAAATAGTGTTAAAATAACCTTAAGAGAATGTTAGAATTTGTTTCTGATATACTTCTGTTATCATTTATATTTTCTTATTTTGCAAAATATTCGTAGAAATTTCAAATTTTTCGAATGTTTTATATTTTTATATTTTAATTATCGCTTTCGATAATTCGACTTAATTTCTTTCATTGATAAACCAGGCACTATAATGTGTTAAATCAAAACTAGAAATAATCATGTCTTAGATTAAAATATTTTGAGAACAAATTGTGAAGGAAATTTCAAAGATAATTTTAACTTGTCGTAAGGAAGATACAGATTACCCTTAGTTTTTTCTTGGCGTTAACATTAAAGTTTTATTGTAGAATTTGTTTACATTTGGTTCATGATATGCATTATCATTCTAAAATTATTTCGAAAACTTCAATTGATTAAGCATTAGTGTACAAATAGCGTTAAAGCTATTTAAAAAATTAATTATAGCTATCATTCGTTTTTATATACATCGCTGTTCAAAATTATTAGAGCGGACTTCTGAAATTTCATCTTTTGTTAATAAAATTTTAAAAACTTGATAATTTGCTATTTTGTTTTGATTTTCTAGTACCTTATTTCATCCACCATAAATGCATATAAGTTTTAGCTATTTCTTGAAATATCACCATTTTTTAGAAAGCATTTTTTTCAACACTATATTCTAACTGTTCAAAATTATTCGAACGGCTGATGATGAGGGTAACATTTAAGTGAGTACGAACTGGATTTGGTTTTATTTTGGTAAATTTTAATAATTTTAATAAATTTAATAATTTTGTAAGTTGTTTATCTATCATGCAGTCGAGCAAACAATACAGCTCAAGAGCTAAAAGATTTCTTTTGATCTTCTCCATCGTAATAACGAAGATCGAAAGGATAGGGTATCGTATGAAAACCTAGAAAACTATGAAACCTACTATTTGTGCAAGAAGTATGGGACGACAGGATCCATGGGAAACAAGAGAGAGCAAGACAGTAAACCGAAAACAACTATAAGAGAGCACTCTATGAATATAAGATTTGCACAGAAAAAGAACGATATACTGTTTAGAGAGATTGTGGTAGACTTGAAATTGAATGCATCAGCTCTATCAGTTTCCGTTATAATCAAAATCTCAGGGCTAATAAGCTGTATCGAAAGAAAAAGACCATACATATCCATACATCTTAAAATTAAACAAGGCAATCCGCTTGGCCTTTTCAAAAGAGCATATTTCGAAGGTTTCACAAATCTAGGGCAGTGTTTTATGGTCATAAAAAAGCAAATATGATCTTTTCGGACAAAAAAAAAACGTAAACGAATGTGGGGACGATTTGGTGAGGCTCTTAAAATGCTGAACATCCTACAGAATAAAACACTGATGCGAAAATGTGACGGTATGATGTTGTTTCAATCTAAAGATGTTGGTGAAACTGTGATGATTAAAGGTAAAATGACTGTAAGTATAGACGTCAATATCATGTCCTAAAATCTTAAGAAACCCAACAGATACTTATGTGAAGGTCGAAGGTATACCTTTCAACGAGATAATGATCTGAAACACACTTGAAAGATTTCCAAAGTTTATTTCTCAAAAAACAAGATGTCTAAATTTGGAGCTCATCGTCCACAACAACATTCATTTCCTACGTTTCAGTAACAAAATAGATATTCCTGACTGACTATTGTCGTTAAAAGATATTTTTGCGAAGTCCATATGGGAGGTCCATCTAGTTGGTTCGGAAAATTCGTGCAAACCCATTTTCCCTCTTTCGTTCATCAGCATTTTCAGTAAAAATTTCCTTTATTGTTCTATTTATTTTCCCAAACGGCAATCTTTAAACAACCAGATACTCTTCATAAAGACAGCGTAAGGGCATCAAAAGTGCCAAAAATACTGGAACCAGTTCTTCCAGGGCTCGCTATCCTGAAATGTTCGTTCTACAAAATTATTTATAAACGTATATTATATTAATCATTTATGTATTTACAACATCTAATAAAATGCCTATATTTTATATTCAAAATAAGCGTGCAATATTTACAATTCTTGTTGTTGAGTGAACATAAGTTAGTAGAACACAGGCTAATGTTAGGACATGTCACTAATAATTCTCTAATTTAGTTTAAATACATGTTAGGAGAAACACGGATGCAAATCATCTTTCTACGACATATCTACTGTATATTTAAGTTTTAGACTAAGAGTATCAGGATATGAATACTGTACTTAATATTTACTGCATATGTAGGTTTTATACTAAAAGTATCAGGGCATGAGTCTCACGCAAGTGGGGTCTAGATATATAGAGGGAAAGGTGTTTTTCAGTTGTTAGCTGAAAATGAAAAGTGAATCCTTAGTTACAGAAGCTTCCATAAAGCTCGAAAGCAGTTTATTAACTTAATAAATTCGTAAAAGAATATAAAACATTTTTAAAATATTTATTTCAGATCTCAGCATTTTAAAACTGCACTAAACTTATACTGAAATAAGGTAAAACTACTTACAAGAATTCGCTATGACTTTAAGACAAATATACGCTTCATACGTCAACTCTTTAAAGCACTAACAAGATTTGTCACAAAGCTGTTGGGAAATTTTTAAATACAAAATGAAAACAGAAAAAAAGCACAAGTTAGTAGCTTGAGTAATATTGCGGATAAACATACGGAGAGCGAAAGTACAGTGATGTTCAAAATTATTAGAACTCTACAGAAAATTTTATACTTATTTACAGAAAATAAACTTATTTATTTCTATCTCAAATATATATAATTTATTATTAATTCAATCGTATTAATTAGAAAAAACTTCAAATAACACAAACTTTATCAAGTCAGAACTGGAACATTTTTATACAATACTAAATTATGTAGTGTTCAAGATTATTTGAACAGTCAAAAACTTACAACGAAAAAATAACATAATCATTTTTAAAAATAATATATCGGTCTTTAGTTTTTATATGGACCTTCGTTGTACTCAATCACTGCTTTCAGTCTTTGATCCAGGCTATCAACAAATTTCTGCGTTGATTTCCGGTTGATACTCTGCCATTCATTTTTTATCGTCTCATTTTTTTTTACTTTCTTATTTATTTCTTCTTTCTTCAAAATGGAATTTCTGATTCAAAACTGACCATAAATTTTAGATGAGATTAAGGTCTGGTCTTTGTGGGGACCACTCTAGTAACTTCTGTTCCTTAAATTGGAAGTTTTGTTTTAATTTTGTCTGGACATATTAATTGAGTTCTTATTTATGCGGTATCATTAGAAAAAGAGAACAGTTCTAGAACCTGCTACAATCGATGCAAGCTTTCACACTACGGAGAGTACGCTTGACCAGCGACGGACTAAACATATACCTACCCACATACATAACGTGTGTTTTTTTTATGTTTACTTATTTATTTATTTGAAGAAATCTGATCTCGACCCAACATCTGTTTTATTTTCTACGAGTTTCTTATAAGGCCATAGAATCTGCGCCTTGGCTTATAAAAAGAGAACATCAGCATATAATTCAGTATTTTCAAATACAAACAATGTATTTATCATCATATCTTGGAATTTAATTTCAATAAACACATTACTTATGTATTTTTTTAATATTATCTGTATTTGACATTAAAGTAAATAAATATTAAATTTTAAAATGCAGTATTTTCTATCTCAAAAACCTTTTTCGTCATAATTGTTTATGACAAAAGGTTTAAATGAATTTTTACTCAACAAAAATTTCTTTATACCAAATCATCAATATCCACGAAAATAAAATTTTTTCGGTCTGTTCTTCTATCTAAAGAAAAGATAATCAATAAGTTGAACCAAAAAAATTCCAAGATAAAAACAAACTTTAAAGAATGCTTTAAAGGAATTGAAGCAACAGAATCAACGAAGGCTTTTCACTTTTTTTGGAAACAAACACAGGGGACAAAAAAATCAGAAATAAGTAATCTGTAAAGACAATAGGAAATAATAAAAAAACTTCCGTCATCAGATTTCAAAGATTTTACATTCCGTCTTTACAGAACTAACTATAATGAAAAGATAATAATAAAAGCATTTAAAATTGTGGAAAAGTTTGCGGTGAAATTAGAAACGCTGTTAGCTCACAGATTTATTTCTGCCGTTTATTATAAAACTCGTCAAAATATTTACCTTTTTTCTTGATATGCTCCAAATGTTATTTAAAATAAGAAAAACACTGTACTTTTTGTAAAAAAATAAAACATCGAATGTACTTTTTAGCTGCATTATTTCACTTAGTGAAGCGTATGTACTTCAATTTTACACTTTAATTGCTAGTATGGAGTTAATTTAAAATGCAGACTATTTTTCTTTGACTTAGGCGAATCAGAGATATAAATATAAATGTTTTCAAGAAAAATCTTTCTATTCGAAGGTGCTTAAGTATCTGATTTAAATTACTTTCTGTAGAGTCTTATAAAGAAATTTTTATCTCGCGTTCTTTTCTGTTTTCTTATACGAGAATGATTATTATTTCAATATAGGCAGTTGACATTCTGCAAATAAAAAAACTTAAACACTTAATGGCTATTGCAGGGAAGAAAAGAGTTGACTAATTTAAGAGATAATTCAAACTAAATATATTACTGAACATGAACATTAAAGAAAAAATAAACCAGAAATAATACTTGTTATCATAAACAATAGTAGTAATTGATGAACAAAATGAAATAATAAAAGTAATGCAATTTGTGTAATGATCAAAGGAAGCCATGGTTTTCCTACCGTTAAACACTTTTCACAGTTATATTGCCCCATTTTCCCATTACTCGTCCATTATGTGGCTGTGAGGTAGCAACGCTGACTTCGGATCTATTGGTCCTTGGTTCGATCTGGTTGCGGACTGGGTTTTTCTTTCTTTGTATTTAACACTAATTTATGCTAATTTCCAGAATGTTCCAATTGATGTAAATTATTATTAATTTGAATATAATTTAAATATAGAATGTTCTATTGTGTTCTGTTACTTTATATAAGTTGTGGCTCTCCAGTTGAGGGTGTTGAATGATAAAGATCAGCTAGATCAAACGCCAGTTTTGGATTTCTAATAAATTGTCATTTCTATACTTCGCGTCTGCTCACTTAATCATATCACCAGTGTCTACGTGACAATATTCCTAACAATAGTGAATACACGATAATGCATTCAAATAATAAAAGAACAGCTTTTAATAAAGGATGAGTTGTTTTCTCCAATACAATAAAATATGTTTTGTAAATAAATGTAATTCTCCAGAAATTCACTCGAATATATAACTATTAATATTATAAAATTAAGAAATCCACTGTATTGCAGACTTTATTGCAGTGGAGACAGAAAACATGTGCCAGAATTCAACTTTTTTAGATTGTTTATTTCAGTTACATTTATTCAACTGCTCTTCTTCTTGAGTTTTTAATAAAATGCAAATTTTACGTTTTCTGAAATTTGAATAAATTAAACAAAATGAGGAAATGTATGCATTTTTTAATATTAAATTTCTGTCATTCTTGAAAAGAAAAACAGACACTTTGAAACATCGCAATGAAAGGAAGAATGGTAACAACGAAAGTATTCTGAGGTTATCATTTTATAAATGATCGAAAAATAAATCGCTAAATTCTTTATTCGAAAACTTTTTTGAATATTATTTATTTTGTATAAGCAATTCGTTTCCTTTTCTGAAAGTAGCAGAAGCACTTACCATATCATTACATTAATAGCAGTTTGACATCAGATAATGGCCTGCTATTACAATTGGGTTTGTAATCGATACATTATTATTACGACTGTATTACAGTTGTATCCATAATCTGTTGTGAATATTTCTGTCTTCTACAGATTTTAATAAATACGTTTGAAATATTTTTATGAAAGATTACCATTTATATACCTCATAAGTATATATTCCTATAATAACATCAAACCGAAGAAAGATATCCTTTAACAATAAGAAAAGTTACGTAACATGAAAAGATATTAAATATCAAAATATTTTGTATTTTAAAGACACTAGTTATAATTTGAAGAAAAAGTAATTTTTACAGGAAAATAATTTAATTTTTTGCATAATTTTCTTCATAATATTGTTATACAATAATTTAAAAATACCTTTATGTGAATTAAATGAATTATAAAATTAAAATACAGCATCAATTTAATATATGAATAAAACAGTAACTGAAAAAGACATTTTGATTGACAAAAGTCATGATTCCACTGAATATCGACTGTCAATAAATATAAATCACACTTTGAATATATCACATCAAAAGAGTGACACAATTTGAATATATCAAAATTGTGTCACTGAAATCCACCATAAAGCTACAAGCCAAATACCCCAAATATGTAATATATCTGAATACATAAATAATCAAAAAATATTAAAATCGAAGACGAAGCAGTTTTATGTTAACAAGTCATTTTTTAAATCTTGAAGCTAAAATAATTATCCCAGAAAACATGTACAAAAATTTAGTTTTTCATTAAAAATGAGCTTAACCAAAGATGATTTCAATAAATAATATTTTTGATTGTTTGTAACTTTTATATAAGAACGGAGAAAATATTTTTAATCTGATAAAATTACAGAAAGTCACAATCGAAACGATATCAACAAAGGAAATCCCTTTCTATTTGCATAAACAATTCCACAAAGAATGTTTGTTTTAAATATTACTTTTAAAATAATTCTAAAACTATGAAGAACAGAAATAAAAATGCATTTTCTGCGAACATTTTATTTAAATAAAAGAAAAAAGTTTATACATTTATGAAAATCATAAAGTGGTTGCGATATTATGTGACAACCTTGTTAAAATGAAAAATAGCAACTTTTATTTTTTAATTGTCAAGGGTCGACATTTTAAACTTTGATATTGCTATGGAATTAATTACTTGGTTATCATTTTTCATCTTTTTCTTTCAAATAAATATTTTTTTAGATTTGCAAATAACACTTCTTTTCATCTTCCCGATTTAGTAAAAGATAAATCATTATTGAAACCCACGACTGATATAAATAAGCATAATTATCCAAAGGCAAAAAATTATTTATGCTAGAATTTTGACAGAGAGTTTAAAAATAAAATAACTAGAAAGTTTGGGGTTGTTATAGGAAATACTATATATTAATCTTTGAAATAAAGAGCTTTGAATTACCTTTTTTAGATTTCTTAAATGATTTGCCTTGAAGCGAAAATTTGAATCTCTTCGCTTATTTGAATTTATAAATCTGTAAACAAACATTAAAAATAATTTTTGATTTCAGATTCTTTACAAGATTTAATATAAACTAACTGATCCTGCTGAGAGCTTCTACGCTCCGTTATCCGCACACGAAGCATTTTCTGCCAAATTGGCCCATTCTGCCTCCGTAGTTGATGAGAGTGGTTAAGATTCATTGGGGCTTCAGCCCAGGTAAATTTGACAGATATGGCTTGACGAAAATGGAAATTATATCTGTTAATTAATTATCTGTGTGTACCAAATGAAGAGAATCTATTAAGGAATAATATTAGAAAGAAATATGTGTATAGATTCGTTTTGAATTTATTTAATTTTCAAGGATTAAAAATAAATCCATTAAACTATTAAGATGATACTACTAATACTACGCCACAAGGAAGAAACAATTATGGGTAGTAGAAGAATATGATGATAGCAAATAAAAACACTCGGGTTGAAAATGTTGTCACTCAAGGACCGATTGGGTTAGAAGTGCGATGCCTCGGCGACTATGCTACCGGGACGCGTCTGTCGTGATTTCGGCTGGCATTTACATCGTAATTTGGGATTTTAGAGAATGCTAAATTGTTTGAAATCTAGAAGTTGGTACACACTCTCAAAACGCTGCCAAATCGCCAGAGCAATACCTTAGCCGCTGCACTTCATTGGCACCAAGTTTCCAAGGCTAATGCAAGTAATACATGCATTAAATTTAGCGAGATGGCATCATTTTAAGAGTGTGTACCAACTTTTGGATTTCAAACGCTGAATTTTGATTGGGAGGGATTTGATAAAATTTATTTGCAAGTTTTTGAATGAACTTTTTTTTAGAAAAGCGGAATTGACGTTGACCTGAACGTCCTCTGGCTCGCTTAAGCCCATCTGCTTCATTTCTAACTGATCCCTTGTGAATAATTTCATCCAAAGTTTCATTATAATTTAAGAAATGTTGTGAAATCAATGTCTTAAACTTATTTTTTGGGCAAAAAAGTTTTTTTTACACCAAAGTGAATATAGTTGCAAGCTATTCTTATAAAGTTATACCTAACATGACCGAGGGTACTGGTTTTGTTTTGTAATCAAACTGATAGTTGCCATTCGACAATAAATAATAAGAATGATTTCTGTGCCACGCATGTTATCGATTTTTATATACAGGGTGCCCACTAAAGTCCCTTACCACCCTTTTAACTACTGAATGGCTGCAGCTATCTTCATAAGAGTGATGTCTAGGCATGGTAAACTGACTATGCGCTATTGGATGAAACCACTTACTGCGCCACCTGGTGGAAAACATTGGAGTTAGAGTTATTATCTTTAAAACGATACGAGATGGAGGAAAAAAGTGAATTACAAAGTTGTAGATCATCATCTATTTAGTATAAAAAGACACCTTACGGTCATGAATGCTGAAAAAGATAGCTTAAAATGCAAATTTGTTTGTTTGCGGCTTCTGAAACTGTGACGTCACGAAACTTGAACGAAAGGAGAAAAGATTATCTATCGGACGAAAAACGAGCCCCCAAGGTGGCAAGAGTCCAGATGTACATTGTAGCTGACGGAGAGAAGTTTGAACATTGAAAATAAAGCTATCTTGTGAGTTGTTTTTCTCTTCTTTCTAAGAATGTTTTGTTACGTGTCATTGTAGTAAATCGCTAACCAACAAATACGTGTATTAAGCGTTCTGTTCTAAGCAGTTACGTCCACAGGGTGTCTTTTTGTACTTAATCGATAATGGTCTACAACTTTGTAGTCCACTTTTTTTTCTCTATCTCGTACCGTTTTATAGATAATAACTCTAACTCCACCGTTTTCCACTAGGTGGCGCTGTAAGCGGTTTCATACAGTAAAGCATAGTCACTTTACCATCCTAGACACCACTCTTATGAATATAGCTGCAGCCATTCAGTAGTTAAAAGGGTGGTAAGGGACTTTAGTGGGCACCCTACGTATAGAAGTTATACTTAACATGGCCGTGGCTACCTGTTTTGTTTTGTAAACAAACTGATCGTTGCCATTCGACTATAAGTTATTAGGACGATTTCTGTTCCAAGCATGTTAACGTTTTATATATAAGTATTGTTATTCTAAAGAATTGCAAGCACAGGATGTATGAAATTGCTAGTAATTTTCGAATGTAAACTAATATAAATTAATTGTGAATAATGTTAAAAAACCTTAATGATGTTGTTAATAATATATATAAAATAATTTTATAGCTCTCTTAGCTTATTTAATTGATGTACCAAAATAAATACAATATTTTCAATAAATTACTATAAATAAAGTTTTGTAAACCGTGAAAATGTGCATACCTTCCTAAATGAAATTAAATATATAATTAAGCAAATAATAAAGTTGCACTCGGGTAAATTGAGACTAATCCTTCATGTAGACAGAAATCTTAGAAAATAAATATGATTATTTATAATTAAGATTTCTTGTTTTTAAATTACAATTGAGTGATATGATAATAAATGGATGAGTTTCAGTGAAATGAATATGAAATGTTTTCTAGAAATTAAAAAAAATGATTAATTCATTTCATGTATTGATAATTTATATTAGATTTTCAGGTGGTAGAAATTTTGTGGGTTTAAATGAGAAATATTAAATATTTATGTCAAAATAAAATAGCAAGTTTCTAATAATTTTGAATCTCATTTTAAATTTACAAATAAAAAAAGCAACTGAATTTAAAAAAAAAACCTTAATATGTTTGCTATACCATTTCAGATTTAGAATAAAACTCAAATTATGTTTGATCCCTATCGGGTTTATTAATCGAGTTATATAAAAATAATTCAGGTAATTTATCATGCTTTATTAATTAAATGAAAGAAGTTCCGGACATTCTTATTGTTAGAGCAAAGTTTATTTCATTATTTTCTCTAAATTAATTCTTATAAATTTTTAATCTCTGTGATGAATACTATTCCATAAAAAAGGAAACAATATATGTTCTGAAAAATTTCTAGAAGTATTTCATTATGAAAAATTTCTTTAAATATCTTATTATCCCTGGGAATAATGAGATTGACCTCTACATAGGGAGTGAAGTTCTTTCGCACTCATTACCTATCAGTTTCACATTAATATTGATGTTCACAAAATCCACAAAATCTGTTTGTGGAGTTTCGGGGTGCCTTGTGTATGGTATATAATTGTTGAAAAATTATATACCATACCGATTAATTATAAACCGATAAATGAAAAAAAGTGAGTATTAGATGCATCAGGAGAACTATAGAATGCCAAATTGGCGTTGGCGAGAGCGCCTCTTATCCGCATTCTATAGTTTTCTATTATTTTTCAGAGAAATAGGTATTTCTAAAACTTGGGTGCTTTTGTAATCATCTCAAATAAAGGTTACCTTCTGAAAAAAACCAATTATTAATAAACTGTAAAAAATTCAAATCTCACGAACTGTTTCTATAAAAGAAATATCTCTCTGCAACTAGTGTAAGGTAATTTTATGAAATAAACATAATATTCAGAAGAGATTAGAACAGAAATTTCAAAATACTAAATTAAATAACAGATATTTATTTTTATACATCGAAATACTGACCTATCAATGACCATATAAGATATTTCATTCAATGCGAATGTTCATTCGAAAGATTATAAGCTATTATGAAACCATAGAGTGAATTTGTACTAGAGTTTAATTATTCTTATGCGAATACGAAAAATCAAATTTTCTGTATATTGGAAGATAAATGGCAATATATTGTTGTATATGTGTCGGAACGTATGTATATTTGCAAAAATAACGAAAATATATATTTTTCATCTATTTTTGTAATTATATAAATCATAGATCATTTCACCATTGTCAAAAGTTCATGAAAAATTAAAATCATTTACAAAAAAAAAATTACAGACTTGTATATATCTTGATTTGCTTCATGTTTCTAAAGATGGAATTTTGTCATCAGTGTTTCATTTACTTCTAGATGCGCTATAGTTTAGAAATTTTGAATAGTTGTGCATTTAGATTGAAAAGCACTATTTTAATATTTTATAATTTAATTGTGAGTTAACCTATTAATTTATTAAATTTACAGTGGAGACATATAGCAATTAATTTGAGAAAAAATCTTCATAAGTTGACATTTTATTTATATTAAAGAATTTTGCAATATTTTAAAGTCTAAAATGAAGAAAATAATAAAAATAAAATAAGCATTTAAAATCGCACTTTTATCGGTGTAGTACGAAGTAGAAAATAAAAATAAATTAATGGTAGAAACAAAAACGTAAAGTGATGAAGTAATATAAAAAGAAAATGGGGCTGTAGTGAATATCATAGCAAATAAAATTCCTAAATATTAATTTAAAATATCTTATGATTGTGATTAGAATTCCAATTTACTTAGAAACGTCTACGTTATTGGTTTGTTTAGGCCGAGATTTGCATTGAAAAGAAAATTAGTTTCAACTTTTCAGCATTAACTAATTTTCAGCACAAATGTACTCAGTAGAAAATTGTATTCAGTAGAAATTTTTGTACTAGGGCATAGTACAGAAATGAATGATTTAAAAACTTTTTCATTTTTGCAAAATACTCTGAAAAAGTTTCTTTTTTTCCGGAGGTGTCAAATTTTACTAAGATATTGGTTGAATAGAAGGATTATGACTACGTTCAAAACTCAGGAAAAGAGAAATTAATCTTGAATAAAGTTTAGAATAATTTATCTTGGCCAAACTCATTAAAATTTTCATTTGACTTTTATGTTATCCCTTCTATTAAAAAGAATAAGGCTTTTCCTAGTCACGTTCACTGTTCCGTGTCAGTAAACCACAGAAACTAACTCAAACAGAAAAGGTCCAGGTGTTCAAAATCTCATATTCTCTTCATGCTCATATATACCTTTAGTTTTTGGTTGGTAACCTCATCTTTACGTGTTTTAGCAGATGAAAACCTTCATAAGAAAGTATTTTCTATGACTTTTTCTTTCTTATTACACCAAAGTTTTGTTCCTCATTTAAGTAACACTACAAAGCAGTTATTATATTCATTAAAAACTCATACTAACGTTGGGTACTGGTTTTAATGTTCATTTGTTGTTTTCTGCTTTGCCTGGTATGTGACCCTAATAGCGTAGAGCAAAATGTTTTTGAACAAAGCAGGTTTTCTAAATTGCCTTTTTAACCTCATAACCTACAAGATTAATTTAGAAAAAACAAAATAAATGCGTTTGAGAATGCCAGAAAGCACATATTTTGTAATGAGAAATACTAAAAAGGATTTTTCATGCTTACCACAGAGTAAATAAATTGTACACACACATGTCGGTATCTTAAAGCCATCATTCCGTTAAACTTAACGGTCTCTGAAATATCCAATGTTTAGGAATTAATTTACATCAGCTTTCTGAAGTACCATAAAAAATTATTCGATCCAAAATTACTATCATTTCAAGAACTTCTTGCATCTGGCGAATTAATTCGATCGGGAAATATTCTATGAGTTTTTAAACTTCATGAAAGAACTATCTTTGCAGTTGTCTTGAGAAAGAAAAAGAGACGTCAATTTCAGCCGCTGCAATTACAATAATTTAAGTGATCCAAATGTGTCAATAGTCACCGCATAAATCTCTCAGACATTCGCACTAACGTTTCAAAATAAATGGCCCGCCTCTCTAGACGATGTAGGAAATTTACTTTGCAGATAGCCCCCATTTAATTATGTGGTTGTACACGCAATGTCTTTAGTTTTTGTACGGTATTTGTATCAATCGTCGGAAAACATTTTAAAATCATAAAATAATTTAAATAAATTAAGAATTTAAAGGATTTGTTTAACTGTTTCTTCGGTTTCAAAGAGAAACTTTCTTAATTTATAATTTTCTTACTGTTTTTACAATTATATGAAATAAATTTTTGTCTAAATTCAATATTTTTTCCAACTTTTGAAACTGGGAAGTGATAAATATCAACTTAAAATTTGAAGTTTAAACTGGATTATCTAAAAATACCTTTGGGGTAAAGAGGGAAAGTTTGTAGAGGAAACCAAACTAAACATTTTTTGTAGTTTGTGTCCGAAAGAGATCTGATGATGAATAAAATTTTAAAAAGCGAAATGAAAGACAGGCCAAAAGGAATTTATCAAAGTGTTTAATGAGTGCTTATTTCATAGCGTATGCTCAAACAATCGACCACAAATGAATCGATTAATGTTAAAAGGGGACTTCTGACATCTAGCAGAGAACTGCTAAACTGATGTTAAAAGGGCTCTTCTGCGAAGAAGCTTTCTTCTAGCATAACATGGAGACTTTGATGCTGTAACAAAACGTGGCTGTGAATGGTAGAGCTTGATAGTGTTACGCTTGATAGACACGTGGTAAGTAAAAAACTGATTGCACCAGATTCAGGTAATCTCTTTGACAAGCCCGTTTTCACACCAAAGATGCATTCACCTTCATCAAATTAAAAACGAAAATAAAAATGTAATTTCTGCCGAGAATGAAGAAGTCCCCTTCTAACATCAATCGATTTAAATACGAACACATGCTTTGACACACCGTCGGCGCTTGAATGACAGTGCATGTTCAAAGATATTCAGTATGTCCATAACATCTCCAACGGCAACAGACAGTCAGACTACGAACTCTTGTTCAAATTCAATGGCTATATCGTACACTGTGTTCTAAGCAATTAGTCCACTTCAGGCTTATAAAAGTTGCACCCAGGTAATTGCACCAAATACTAGTAGTTAACGCGCCATTTCCAGGCGCACATTCTTTGTCAAAAATTGCTTAGCACATTGTTAAGTTTAGCACATTAGTAAGCCTTTAAAAGTTTTCAATATAATTTCGACGCCCCCTGAATATATACTAAGAATAGCTTTCTAAAAATTTATATCTGTTTGACTTCGCTTTTATTTCTAAGAATGAAATCATTAGTCTTTTGTAACATAAATTAAAAATTAAAAGTTTTTAATCTTTTCTGTGTATTCAAGTTTTATTTTTCTTTGAGGAAGAGTAGAATGGCCTAAATCTGATTTTAAAATTAATTCGTCGTTTTGAGATACTCTATTGTTTGAAATTAATAAGTAATAGAACATTTTGTTTAACATATACTTAAATATGAAAAAGAGAGAAATTATAAAACACTGCGACAGAATTTTAAATAAAAGTAACTCAAATTTATAATACCTTACTTAATTATAATTAACATTAACTATAATATCTTAATTATAATATAACTATTATATATTCTAATATAACTTAATTAAAATACCTTACATTTTTGGGAAACCCAGTACATATTAGAAAGGAATGTTATATTTCTATTCCATCTGATTAGAAGATTTTTAATTCGAACAGATTAATTTTTTTAAAAAAGATGATTTCCACTGTTTCAGACTACATTTAATTCAAAGTTATTTTTCAGTGTCTTGAAAAAATTTTCATTATGTTAATAAAGAGAAAAACAGCGAAGAAAATTCTACCATTTTTAAAGTGCTATTTATATATAGATAAAACAGAAAAAGTGATTTAACTTATTAGTTCGAAATATATTTTAGATGGCCCATTAAAATGACAAATCGTCTAACAAAATCGACTAAGAGTTGCTTTACCACCCGAACCTGTCCATGAAGGGCAAAGATCGAACGGTCGCCAGCGGAAAATGTCCAATCAGCATACAGCAATGAAAACTGAATAAAATCATCCATCAACCCAATCTGCTAGAAATGTAACGGAATCTGGGTCTGAAAGTTCATGTCTAACTCTATACTGAGTTGTTCCTAAATAGGAACTTTTGAATTGTTGCAGTTTCCTTTCTATAAAAGCGTTCTGCAACGGAACAGGAAGACGGGCATCCACACAAGAGTAACAGATGGGGAAAGGGGCATATGATGATGGATAGAAACTTGCTACATATTTCCTGGAGAGAAATTCTTGACATGATGTTCATGACAGAGAGTTTGAAAATATTTTTTAAGGAATAGAAATGGGCTTTTCCTTGTTAATCATCTTTGATAATACATAATAATTTCCATAGTTTTCGAAATGTGCATAATGCTTGATTTGTGAAGAATGCTGCGAACGATACATGTAGGGAAAAGGATATTCTAGAATCTGTTTGAAGCATCTTATCTTATTTAAAGTTGCATAAATTTCTGTTTGTTCAAAGTTTGTTTCAGAGCGACATTTGGTCTGGTTTTAGTTTGGTCTTTTAAAAATTTCTTTTCAACGGTATTGGAATAATTTTATGATTAGAGATGAAGAATACTTCTATAAATTCTGAGCATTTTCAAAATCTAATTGATGTGTAAAAATGTTTAAGTGAATAATAAATTTTTTAAATATTACAAAAGTTAAATAATTTTAAATTAGGTTCTTTTTAAATTTCGGCGAAGTTAAAAAATTTTATACGCTAATAATTTAAATTTCGGCGAAGTTAAAAAATTTTATACGCTAATAATTTAAATTTCACCTCCACGAAAAGAAATACGCGATTGTGTTTTCCAAAGTAAAGGGATTTGTTTTATCTCTGTTAATTGAAGAAACCAATGCACCGACATGGCAACGTGTTATTAAGGAAGTTTCGCACTTCTGTACGAAAGTGCAGTGATGTGCCGTTTTGTTGTAGAATAAAGTTAAGAAATTCAAATAACGAAGGACCGTTCTCTTTTTGTGTGATAAGATTGTGACGCAATTATCATGTCTGGATATTCTTCAATTATATTTCTTGTCACAGCTACAAAATGAACTACATTTCTTCATTGTACAACAAGATGATGAACCATGACATTTCTTTAGAGAATTGCGGAAGTGTCTCAATAACAGCACATCATATCTTTGGTTTGGCCGCTCATCAGACAGAGATAAGAAACCGCTACCTTGATCATCGCGATCCCGGATTACTTTTTCTAGGATGCATGATCCTTCATGTCCCAGAACCAACCCTGATTTGAAAACCCTTATCAGAGATAGTGTTGTCAACGTTAACAGAGACTTGGTAGAGAAGGCTAGGCGAGAATTGCAATACATACATACTTAATGTTTGCTAAGGTAGAAAACCAGTGCATATTGAAGTAGGTATCTTTCAAGAAAATACTTGACCTACATGTTGCACAGTAAAGACTTGAAATCGAGGCATTTATTTTGATTCTCCCTTTATATTTGTTATGCTAAGGTATCCTCCAGAAAGAAATATTTATATGATTTGATTACACCCTCAGAGTGCTGTAAAAGTCAAACTATCTAAAAAAAATAACTATCTCCAAAAAAATAGTTAAATATCTATAAAATGCATAATATTTCTACCCATTTATTCGCTTTCCTTTTTCATATAAACTTATATTCCAAATTTTCTAATTTTGAAACATTTTCGGAAGGCAGTTATCTGTTTCTCATTATTAGCTGAATTAATGAGTTTTTCATAAATTTCATTTTTTGAATATTACCTTCATATATTCCGTGTGAATTTGAATCCAGAAATTGAGATTAAATATGAAATAACAGGCGGATATTCTGAATAATGCAAATACGAAATTCCGTGTGCTTATCGATTGTTTGCACATCTGTTTCAGTAAATAAGAGAAATTTATCAAATTGCCGTTTCAATAATAAGTCATTAAGCAATGAAATATTACTTTAAAGACCAGTGAATTCAGAAAAGGTTGTTGAAGATTTTCTTTAACACTCTCTGCTTCGTTCATCTTTATATCCATGATAAAAAATGAGATAAAAATACTTTTGTGTTTGCAATTTAAACTTATTAAATCTTTATTTCGCAAAAAATGAAATAAAACGGCATGTTTCATTGTACTTGTTTATCTTCCTTGTGGGGCTTCGAGAATACCTTACATTTTTAAAACAAAGTTGCAAGAACAAAAAAAAGCTGTAATTAGCAAAACTGAAAAATCGCTTTTGAGGAAGAAAAATTGAAGGATGAAAATTGAATAATTAATTCCATAGCAACATCAAAATGAGGAACGGCGACCTTTGACAATTAAGGGAAAAAAAAGCTATGAATTTTTTTCTTAAGAAATATGGCTCGGAATTAACTCAAATAGTTCAAGACTTTTATAATGAATATAATTTTGAGTTGTTAAGTGATAAGAATGTTCTTTGAAAGATACATTTCTATTTCTTTGCTTCAAGTATACAGTTAGATTTGTTTTTGAAAATATACTTTGAAACTAGCATCCTTTTCTTATGTATTTATTCAAATAGAAATGTATTTCTTAATAACTCTTAGTTTAATTTTAACTTATTGCATGTAATATAGCAGTGGAGAATCCGGTGGTCTATGGGGCTGTAGCCTCCCCCAGATCTAAACCAAAATTCTTGATTTTTTTCAAATGACTACAGCATTTTGTTCTTATTCTCCTTTTTTAACAATAACAACAACAACAAACGTATTGCTTTCTGGCTTGACAGGCTTAAAACTTTTCCCGCTTTTGTAGCCATTCCATTTGTACTTGTAGTGTTCACGCGATCGAAAACATTTTTTGGCTAGTTATTTCATTGTGTTTTGTTAAATTACCGAAAGTATTATAGCGTCCTTTGTGACTTCTATTGTCAGATGATCAAAGTTATTTGACTTACATAAACCATGAGGTCACTACAATAGAAAATTTTTTATGACCTCAGCTTCCTCAGAATCAAATTCCTAGATTGGCCAATGTAGTATAAGATTTTATTATCGCATTTAATGATTAATTTTTTCAGTTGATAAATAAATTATGAACATTTTATTATGAACGAGAATATTTTAATCCATCACTTTGATCTTTGTGCGTAATCTTTTATTACAGGAATAATTTTTGATTTACTTACTGTGTCAAAACAGTGGATCGTGACACACAGTCTATAAACGTAAATTTTATAAATGCTTCCAATATAACTCATATGCAAGGCGTTGAAAATGTGATTACACCAACCCAAGATTTTGACTAAGCTGATATAGGTATCACATTTTAATTCTTTTAGTGTCGAACGACGAAATATCGTCGCGCCTTAGTATTCGCATAGAGAGAGAACTCTATCTCAAAATAAATTTATAAAATGTTAGAAATGGTTTTATTAATATATTCGATTTATTAAAAATATTCGATTAATATAATAAGTTAATATTCAATTTTTCTGTTTTTCATAATGTTTTACACTGAAGAGCCAAAACATTATGACCACCTACTCAATAACGCGTTGTGCCTCCTTTGGTCATCAAAACAGCTGCAACTCGCCTGGGCAAAGATGCCACAAGTTTTTGGTACATGACTGGAGACAGGTTGTACCAAATGTCTAAGCAGCGGTCACGCAAAGTCGAGATATTCGGACATGGTGGTGTTTGAGCTCTGAGCTGCCGCTCCATGACATTCCAAATGCGCTCCATCGGATTAAGATCCGGCGAGTTAGGTGGTCAGGACATTAAGTGGAATTCATCAGTATGATCCTCGAACCGCTCCAACACAATCCGAGTCTTGTGACATGGGGCGTTGTCCTGCTGGAAGATAAACGCCATGTAAGGGTGCAACTGATCCGCAATGATGTTCAGATAGTTCGCAGCTTTCATGGTCTGTTCTGTCACAACTACGGGTCCCAGAGCCGCGCATGAGAACGTCCCCCAAAGCATAATACCGCCACCACCAGCCTGTGTATGACCTGCTGTACAAGAGAGGAGCAGCTGTTCTCCTGGCAGACGGCGTACCCTGACACGACCATCGACGTGATGAATGAGAAATCGGGATTCATACGACAGGCAACTCTCTTCCACTCATCCATGGTCCACTCTCGATGTTCCCGGGCCCACTGTAGGCGTAGTTGACGATGATTCTTTGTCAACAGAGGCACACGAGTGGGACGTCTACTGCACAGTTCCATATCCAACAGTGTCCGCTGAACTGTGTGTTCCGAAACACCTGCGCTTGGACATGAATTGTATTGGGCTGTCAGCTGAGCCACTGTCTGGCGCCGATTTTGCTTTACCAAGCGGGACAGTCTCCGACGTCCTTTTTCTTTGATGACGCGTGGACGACCAACACCTTGGCGTCTACTGCTGGTGTCACCGTCATTTATCTACTTAGCATGTATACTAACAACGGCAGATCGTGAACAACCTACCAGTCATGCAGTTTCGGTGATACTCGTTCCGAGTCTTCGGGCCATTACGATCTGCCCTCTATCAAATTCGCTTAGATCAGTAGCCTTTCCCATCATTCGCAAAAGTAAGTGCAAGAATGATTACTTACCTTCTTCAGCAGCAGTTAAATACCATTCTCACTTAACCAAGTGCCCTTCACGTCATCCAGACGAGTTGATTGAAAAATGTGGGGATGGTCATAATGTTTTGGCTCGTCAGTGTATATTTATGTTATTCACACGATTTTCAACAAATATTGAAAAACAATTGGCATTAATTTATTCTCCCTTTATATCGTAATATGCTCTTTTACTGAATTTTATAAACATCATTCTTATTTTTTTTATAATGAGTTTTCCCCATACCTTCCCAAATTCGTCCAGCATTCTTCGCATAAGCACGATACATTCGGTCGGCACTAAAAGGGTTAAAAACAATAAAAGTAAACAATTTGACAAATTCTGCTATCTAATGCAGCTAAAATTCCTCCGATTTACAATGGTTTTGAAGCATGTTTGCCATCTTTATATGATGCATAGCACAGTCGCGTGAAAATTCTGAGATGGTCCACTCTAGTATTGAACGCCGCATATTAAAGATTACTATTTTTTTTTTACAAATTAGTCTATGGTATTATATTTTCATTGCAGTTATTTTTTTGTTTTCTTTTTTTATTTCTTAACATTTTTTCTATTTTTTTAAAATTCATGCATCTATGCAAGTTCATTTCAAAATATGTTTTTAATTAAGGACGAGTTTCTCAAATTCAGGCATCTTTAAATTACATAATAAATCCTTTTTAGTATACCTTTAATTATTCTAGTTTTAAACCTCGAGATTCTAACTATAAACCTTCATAAATAGCTGAATTCAAATAAAAATATTTTTATTATCATAAAGACTCGCTGCATATCAATTAAATTAGGTGTTTAAGTGCCTGGAAACAAAGAGGTTCTATTGAAAATAACTAGCTGATAATATTTATAACGGTATGTCTGATTTATCAAAGCCGACGGAAAATTATTTTCGAGTTACGGAAATTCTACCCTAAAAATTAAATTGTAAAATTAAAGAATATGTGAAATAACGCAACTCAACAATACTTTCAAAGCTTTATTTTTTTCCCAGAAAAAGCATTGATTGTTTTTTCTTATTTTAAATAATAATTGGAGCATACCAAGTACAGAGCTAATTATTTTGATGTTTTGAACAATAAGAGGATGAAATCTGTGAACCAAAAAAGTTTTCGCTTTCTCCGCAAAAGTTTTATATAAATTCAAATGCATTTATTATTATCTTTTCATTCTAATTAGGAAGGTAAAGACCAAATTTAAAGTCCTTGATAACTAATCCGAGAAGTTTGTTGAGTATCGTTTTCTAATTCTTATTTACTTTTTGAAAAATACTCATTCCTAGTTTTTGCTCCCAGTTTTTTAAGTACTTTTATTTAACTTCATCTTTTTTATGTTAGTCAAGATGATATTTTGCAATCCACTTTTTAATCATTTTCTGATATGCTTAAAATTTGAAATATTTTTTACTTTTGTATTCTACATGACAATAAACTATTTTAATTTCTTCAGAACTTAATTGTCAGTTTATGGATTAATACAATTAAATTTTGTTTCCAAAAAATCTACAGAATTTCAAAATCTACCTGGGGTCTAAAGCCAGAAGTTACTAAGGAGGTTTATTTGAGAGTTATTGAAAGAATGATCTTTTATGGAAAAGAAATCTGGTTTAAAGAAAATGTGGCAATGAGAGAGAAATTATTTCAAATCCAAAGAACGGGACTCTTGGCCATAGTTAAAACGTACAAAGCAGTTTCTACGTTTGCTCTGAATCTTTTGACAAGTTGCCCACCAATCGATATTAAGATCAAAGAAGAGAACGAAATTTGGCAGCAACAGTTAAAAATTTAGAAAAAATTGGAATTTCTTTCAACTTTGATTATGCTACAGAAGTGAGCCCATGGAAAATCACCTTCATACCTTGGAGAACTTTTAATGAAACAAATTACGTTGGTATAAATGTTTTTACAGACGGTTCAAAGATTAAGAATAGAGTTGGTTGTGCAATGGTCGTTTTTGAAGATAGAAATGAAAAAGAACATGAAATATGGGGATTAAATAACGAAAAAACAGTATTTATCGCCGAAATGGTAGCAAGCAGAGCAGCAGTTAATTATTGTAAACGACGGAAAATAGCTAAAGTAAGTCAATATTATTTCGGATTCAAGATCAGCCTTAGTTTCAATAGAGTATTTAGAAAAAAATAGGAAATTTATTCTGGATATTAAAAATAGTTTGCAAGATACTAACAGTAACGTTCTGCTTTGGTGGACTAAAGCTCATATTGGTAACAAAGGAAATGAAACAGCCGATTACTTTGCTAAGAAAGCCACTGAAGAACAAGAAATCTATTATTATTTTTTTTCAAGACCAAACAGAGGAAAACGGAAATGGGAAAAAAATATTAGGCAAAATTGGCAAATTTTTTGGGATCATTCAAGTAATGGTAAACAGGTTAAAAATTATTTCACAAGGTTGATGGAAAAAGAGTGTTAGGTGATTTTTACTTAAATCAGATCATCACAGGCCACGGAGCATTTAAAACCTATCAAAACAGATTCTTCGGCAAGAGTCCCTGGTGCTTCTGTGGAAAAGATGAAGGGACTGTGAAACATACTATCCTAAAATGTGATGCATGGCAAGACATCAGAGACACTTACTTTAAGGTGTCCGACAGGTTTAAAATCGTCGTTTTTGATGAAATTATCAAAAAAAAAAAATTATTACTTAATTTTGTAGCCTGTTTAACCAGCTTTCTAAAACTGTCTTACTTTTTACTCTACGTGAATTACAAATGGAGTTACAGCTGTTTTATTACCGAATTGTAAGCATTATTTTATGCTGCATGAAAACTTTAAATGTGTTTTCTGAGAAATGATATTTTTGAGGAAAACTGTCGACCGTAACATTGATTTCTCAAAACGTTATTCAAGTATTGATATGAAATTTTCTGAGATTGTTTTCTGTAATATACTTGATGTTTTCCTCTAAAAACTAAGGTCAATTTTAAAATCAAGTATTATTTGTAAGTGCTTAAATATAAACGAAAAGCATTTTTTATGAAAATTACCAGTTTAGTAACTATGTTCAGCTATATCTCGAAACTATTTTGATGTACAAGAAATATTTTAGAGCATAACACAGATAACTGTCATAAAAATGTGCTCCTACAAGGATTTATGCATATTTAGAATATGATTTTGTCTATGGCTGTTAGCGTAAGGCAAATATTTCAGTCATTTTTCTTCAAATTTCTCAGTTTTTTTTAAAAAAATATTATTTTGAAAGCCTAATTTTACAATATTTTCATAGTTTTAAAACAAATGAATTTGAAAAATAACATTAAAATATATATAAGTTATTTTTCAAAAAAATGTCTCCGAACACAGTCGGATACCTAAAAAAACAGCAGCTCCATTAAAGAACTTTTGCAGGACAACCAATCGAGAAAAGGTATAAAATTGAATATTAAAAATATTCTAGCCCAAGAGATGGAAAATGTAATTTAAATGGAAAGTGAATGATAGAGGGGGATTGGGACTTTTTAAAACTCTTCATCTGGGAATCCCCCATTTATATATATATACATATTATTATTATTATTATATATATATATTTTAAATGTCTTTTATAAATGTGTCATTTTTTCTATGTTTTAACTATGTTTTTCTAAATACTCGTACCTGTTTATTATCCGCAACTGTGTTTATTTTTGATTTGTTGTTTGGTTTTAATTTGTAGCTTCCTACATTCTTTTCACTTTTTCTTCTTCCTCTTTTTATTTTCATTATTTTTTTTGTTTTGATGTTATTTAGTTATTATTCAAGAAATTGTGTATTGGACTGTTTGTAATTATGTATAGGAAAATTTGAAACTTTGATTGTGTATAGGTTGATTTAGCAATTTTCTTGTGATTCAATGTGTTGCATGTTTAGGTTTTAATTTGTGGTTTCCTGTATATATATTTTTTAAGCTTTCTTTTCTTTCTCTTTATTTTCCTTATGATTGTATTTTAATTTATGTTATTTGGAAATTAATCAAGATTTTGTGTTTAGGAAAGTTTGAAAGTTCGTATAGGAATTTGAAATTGTCAGAAATTGGGTTGGTTATTTTAACATATTTTTCCTATGAAGTAGTGTACTTTGTGAAGAAATTTTGTACCCGAATTTGCTGGCGTTCTTCGTAACTGCAAGTGGCTCGATATTTGTTTGTCCGTAAGGTCAGGTCAAATTATTAGTTATTACCATAATATTTATAATACGTAATTATAAATAAAAACTCAAAATAAGGAAATATTTAAAATAAAACACGCTACTTTTAATAGACTAATCAAACTGTGTTTTTAAAACTGTTTCCATAAAATTTATTAGCATCAAGGATTCCGTTAAATTTCCGTTATTTACGTTGCTTCCATTTCTACTCAGATGCATTTATTAAAATTATTTTTGAAACATCTGAAACCATTTTTTGTTGACTCATTATATGTATACTCATTTCATTTTTTTTTGTATTTGCATGATATGTTGAATTTGAGGAAGGTTGGTAAGTCTTAAAAAAAACTTTATACACACTTTCATTGGTTGTTTTAATATGAAGGCTTTTTGATGAACATTAATTTTGTGATAAGAAACAAGATACTTTAAAATAGAATGTAAACCATGGAGTAATATTTTTTTGTACATCCACACTCATGGAGAACAGGGAAAATTCTTGCCATGGAAGTAAAATGTTCTCATTATAAATTCAAACTTCAAATTAACCTGACCCTAATTGTGTACAGTGGGGGATTATTAGCATGCAGAATGCGATAATTTTCAACAAACTTTGACGCTATTATTAGCATTTAAAGATCAACAAACATATTTGGGTATACTTCGAAGTTGGAAGTTGCTTCTCTTCATAACTTAGTACTTAAGGTTTAAATAGTTTTATTAGGAAATTGGGTTCGATGATTAATCCTGTTTATTCCATCTTTTGAGATTGCTGTCAAATTGATAGAAAAATTTAAAAAATACATTCAACGTTTGTCTAAATATCGACAACGATATTTAGGGATACTTTCGAAACGAGAGTTTATTCCAGGTACATTAATTGACTCGTCCTAAAAAGTATTCTTCAAATCATAACCCCTAGCTAAAGACTTAAATAGGTGTTATTAGGCAAGTGGAGTACACTCAATAATTTTGTTTGCTCCATTTTTTTTTAAAAAACTGTCGTACAATTAATGGCAAATCAAAATAGAAGTATTCAACAACGAATTTTTTCACAGTCGGCAGGGCAACCAATTTTGATGCTTCCTCGTCCACAGCTGCCGTTGTTTCTTGTGCTTTCGTGACGCCATATGTAGTCTTGAGCGTTCTCTTTTTTTAAAGGCCAAACTTTTCAAAGACCATCTAGATTTGCATTTGTAAATGTTTTATGTACCGCCTGAATCAAATTCAATTGGTATGTATCTTATTGTTGTCATTTTCAAGACGCCGAATATTCATGGCAGCTGCATTTCGCTTCTAATGTTCACCAGAATTCCCTTTAAAAATTATCTGCATAACTCGGAGCTCTATTCTCAGTTGCCACCTTTTAAATATGAAAAATATTGTTGCTCTACAAAAGCGAAGAGCAGAGTTTTCAGATTTTCTGTAAGCAAGTCGTTTTTCAATCGCTAAATCAACGTTTTCCTTTCTTAAATTCACTCTATTGACAGATGTTATTATTTTATCAACGGAATTGTACCGCACTCATAATCCGTTGTTCTACTTCCTATACATTGTTGAAGGATTTTCCCATTCTAACAAATAGGTTTTCTAATGTATATATGGTTCTGATACATAGAGAGTCTAGCCCTAAAACCAATGTATTCAAGCAGGTGGCAAGTGAATATTGGGAGCACAAGGTGCGGATTAAGATCTCATCCGTAGTTCAAAACTACCATCTTCAAAAGCGAAATATTTTTTGAAGTCCGGAAACAGTAAGTTGATTCAATAATTCAAAAATAGCTAAAATAAATAATTTTCAGAATCAACCTAATACTGAAATGATCATCTTAATATAAATAAAAGTCATTGTGTCTATATATGTGGATATGTGGCTATGTCCCACATCTCCTCCTAAACCAACGGACTGTTTTCAACCAAGTTTTGCAAACTTATTATTTAACACAAGGGGAAGACACTTATGAACTTTTCTAAGTCCAAAAGTTAATTAAACAGTCAGTTAATTGGAAATTAACCGAAACCGTTTTTCCGCTGTAACTTCGGAGAAAATTGTCCGACAAAAATTATTTTTATACCATCTTAAAGTTTAAGAGTTTTCCTTTTCAATTATTCCTTTTTAGTGATTTTATTTCCCTGCAAAGTTTCCTTTAAATTTTATGAATTTTTAAATTTTTTTAAAGAAATTGATTACTTGCAAATGATATTAAAACAAAGCATTTTTATTGATAATTCGTTGCTAGGGAACGATGAGACTTTGAACTAATTGATTTTTATTTCTGTAAATATTTTATACAAGAAGTGAAAAATAAATGTCAACTTTTAAAGGTCCAAAAGTTAGTTAAAAATTAAGCAAGATTTTTCGTATTTCCGTGATATATTTCGAAAGTGTTATGTTATGATAATTATTTTTACTAACTACTATATTAAAGTTTAAAAAATAGCTTTTCAGTGATTCATTTTTCATTTTCATTAATTTTTCATTTGCGTTCAAATTGTTGTTCTCATTTCAATAATTTAAAAAAAATTGAATTTTGTTTAAAATTCAAAATTTGTAACAATGTATTTTTTTGTGTTGTTAAAAAAAGAATACGTATGAAGGGCTATTGCTAGAACATATAAACAAAATTCTGGAAGAATACTAAAGAAAAGTTTAAAAGCAGACGATCCTTTATTTATATCGGGAACAACTATTCATAAGATTTATTTTAACGCTTTTTATTAATGAAAATTTAACTATTTAATTAATTGTCCCAAAACATTCGTCAAAATCCTTCTTATACTTCACTAAGTATGAACGAAATTTGAAGTAAAAACGTTTCAGAAGCTAAAGGAATTTTTATGCATTATAATTTTATATACAAAAATAGTTTTTCATTAAAAATATTAGATATAAAAGTATTTTCATCCCGAGCAAAATCGGGCATAACAGCTAGTTAAAAATAAAAAGAAATATTATAAACTGTAAAATTAAAGACATTTTATAGAAACTCGTCATGACTTCCACTAATAGAATCCCTGTACACTTTGATGTAAGGAGTAAACTTTATTAATAATAAATAAACTAATCCTGAAATTACTGGCTACTCGTAATTAATAAATCCAGACAGTATTAAGGTACATGAATTAGAAACTCATTTTTTCTTCTAATCATTTAGACTGATTATAACCATAATTTAATTTGGTGCTTAATAGTTTGCTTAATGACGTGACCTAGTTAATTAGTAGTCTATCATTAATCATTGGATTAATGATCAACTATGTCACGGCCTGAATTGAGCTACACTGTAAAAAAAATCCCATAAAATTTACGGTTTTAAACTGGCAGCTAGGTTGGTTGTGCAAAACCGTAAAAGTTACGAAGTAAATCCGTAGTCACAACGGTTTTTTACCGTATGAAATTAAGTTTTCTCCGTAAAAATTAAGTCATCGAAGTAAGTGACGCCATCGACTGAGTTGAGTTGTTTCTCTCCTTCTGTTCGAGTTGAAATGTGCTGATGTGTATTATCAATTAGGAATATTAATTATTCAAGGCTTAATTATTAATTTCAATTAGTTTAATTAATATAATTCTTAATTGAACTTACTTGGACGATTTCGATGCAAGATGGTGACAAAACTTCTAACTCCTCCGAGCCGGGGATCGAAACCGCGTTTATAGAAATAAAAGGCAGTCGCTCTAACCACTAGGCCACCCGAGACCTCATAAAATGAAGTACAAATAATCTATTTGAGTTTTAAAGTCACTATAGCTCTAGTGGCGCCACCTAGTGGTGTAAAAATCAACTATTGCCAGAACACGTGTTTTAAGGTTAGCTGTAATGAGTGACAACAGGTTACTGCAACATATGTAAACAATAGCGGAGATGGAACCCTATTAAAAACATGAAATGAATGCAATAAAATTACATTTAAGAAAAGGGAAAGTTATCATACGGAAAGCAATACCGTATGACGAAAAATAGAATTTGAACTGACGGTTTTAAACCGTTTATGGATGGAGCGGAAAACGGTGAAAAACCATTTTGTCAACAAAACAGCTTTAAACCGTCAAATATACGGAAAAAGTCCGGGAAAAAAACGGATATTTTTTACAGTGTAGTGATGCAATATACATAAAAAAGGGGTTCTTTCAGACTGTGAATGAAAGTCGACATTGGAGAGCAGTAAAACTGATTCATAGTTTTTTCATCCGTAGTAAAAATAATGCACATTTCCATTCATCAATGATAATGATTGTAACTAGTTTCTTCGATAATGGAAGCCTTTGCCTTATTTCTTTATCTAAAGCAGAAATTGTTCATTTTAAACAAGTTACAATCGTAGAGTTTGCATCTTTAAACCAAAAGAATTCATTTCATCACTGAACGTTTTTCATTACGTCCATAGGGAAGTTTATTCCAATGTCCCTTAGGCATTTGCAGCTTATAAAAAAGACTAACTCTTCAAATATTTGCCATAAGTTAATATTTAAAGAATCGGTGGAACTAATTGTTTTATAAAAATGAAAATGGCAGAAGAAGAAAAAAAGTTCTCTTAGTTGCAACAAAAATAGTGATATGTTTTTCTTCCATCAAGTGCAAAGGTGTTAAGAAATTAATTATAATTAAGATATATTTAATACGGTAAAGTTCAAATCGAAAATATAAAGCAGTAGCAAGTATGAAAGAGAAAGTTAATTTAATTAATTACTTGATAGAATTTTACTTAATGAAGTGCACTTCACAATTTGATAAGGTATTTAATCATTCAATAAATATGAAGTGATGTTATCTTCAAAATAAATACTATTTATAAGTTTTATTCAGATCCAATTTATTATTTTTTAATATTCCGGTGAGAAATTTCTCGCAATTTTAAATACCATAAAGTTTCATACCGAAATAAATAAATATAAAAATATTTCTCATTTATTTTTAATCAGAAATTAAAGAGCATGAACGAGTTCAGTTTAGTTGTTTTATTCCTATTATAAAGCTGCTCTTAGCTAGCTCTAAAAATAAATCCATCATGCAAGTTTGCTACAGAATCTGCAGAATATGAGAAATTAATAAAACTCTTCCATAAATAATTTAAATAAATTTAATTTTCACGATAGTTAAGATAAAATTTATAGATGAATGTTATCAATAAAATATATCAAATTAAGGACTTCTTCAGGTATATTTATAAATATGCGGAATACATTTATTGCAATAAACATTTGAAACTGCTACAACTTAATTATAATTATATTTAATCAAAGTAGCACTCTGGTTACCATCACAAATTCGTTAACCATTATTTAATTTTAAAAAGGAGATATAAACAATTTTAAACAGTACATACATAGGTTAGCGTTGAGAAGTACTGGATAGTTGGTACTAATGCTAACTCGAAACGAATTCAGTGCATGCCTTTAATCTTGCAACCGAAATTACAGCATAAAATTAGATACATTCTGCTATTTTATTGTGCCAAAATAGAGGGAATATTGATTGGAAAAGCCTTAATTGTATATCAGATTATTTACATACATGTCTTTCAGAAAATTTAATTTATTCTTTTGAAAATACAATTGAAAAATTCTGAAATAAAAATTAATAAGAAATTCTAAAAAACTTTAAGTCATATAATTTTTTTAATGAGAATTATTCAATTAATCCTACGAGTTAAGAATATTGTATGAAGAAGAAGTGTACCTCGAGTCAGAAACTTCTATTTTCATTTTGTTAAATAGATCTTACGCGTACCAACACTTGATGGTACTCTGAGGTTTTCTTGTTTTATGCATTGCTCTCCTTCGCTCTCCCACCGACTCCACTCCTGATTTAGTTTGTTTTGTTCTAATTTAAATCATATTTGTACTTCTACTATCGACTATCCTGGCATCCTTTGAAATTGCTAGTGGTGGCAATTTAAATAAAAACATGGATAGGCCAAATTACAAATTGAAGTAACACTGATATAACATTTCCTTTGTTCGTTAAATCTTAAATAACATTCCTAGATCAATTTCGCTATACTCTTAAAGTTGACAAATCTTTCCTATGTATTACCAAAATATGTATATTATTAGTAGGGCAATGTTGGGTAAGATGGCAACTTTAAGATTTGGGAATTTTTCCTGACCTTAGTATTTGTTGCCGGAGGTTTATCGCTTCGGAAACTCTTTACTTTAAAGTAATATTTTTTAAATATTGCTACTTTGAAGTTTGAGTCTCAAAAATGCCATTTTAGAAAAAAGAAATCATTGAGAAACATTGTCGGTTAAGGTAATAAACTAAGGCAGCAATTTCATTAAACATCATATATTATTAAACAACTATTAAAAACTGTTGAGATCATAACTTGATCATAAAAAATTGAACATAACAAAACAAACATAATAGAATTAGAAAAACGGAGTTACCCCTGTTATGTCAATTGGGGTACTAAGGACGTTGAATGAGCAGAGCCACGACAGTTGTCAGAAACTGACACAGGAATCCAAAGGGCCATTATCGGCCACGGCCCGGCCCAATCCCCACCGAAGGAGGTACATGCAGTCATCGGAGTGGAGCAGTGGCGGCTCGTTCATTAGGGCTGCAGAGCTGCAGTCCCCCCTGAAATTATTTTAAAAACTTGTATTTTTTAAAATTTTAATTGGCTTACTTTTCCACTCTGAGAGTTCAATGATCAATGAAAATGACAAAAAGTAATAAAAAACGTAAAAGGAAGACGGGAAATCAATTAAGAATTAAGAGAGAGACATACCACATATGCATAGAGTTTGGTCCCTCCTAGCGATCAAAATTCACGGACTGAGCAAGGCACAGCGCTCAGTCGGAAGAAAAAGCAACCCTTTCTCCTTTTCAAATAAGGTGCCATTGAGATGCGTTTTGCACAGCTCTTGTTTGGCGCGACTTTCTCATTTGGCTTTTTTTCGCTTTCTCTCAGTAGTCCAGTCCTTAAGTAGTTTTTTAAATAAAATTCTGGAGGAGTTATAATTTGTTGCTCCTTTATGTATTTTGCGGTTCGGATTACGATTCTGAGGTTTGCCACCAAAAATGTGTTGGAATTTTAGTTATGACCAAAAAACATAAATGAAATTTCCCTGTTTTTGCTTATAAATCAAAAACTATACATTATTAGTTTGTCATCACCAAACAAATCAGCACAAAATTTCCTGCAACTTAGGCCTATACAGCTTTTGCAGCACTGCTTGTTTCTGAGCTGACCAGTCGCCACTGGAGTGGAGGTAACTAGACTCCACACCATTACTATACTCCCAGAAAAGTTGAGAACCCCTTAATTATCCGGCGGCTTCTCATCTACGAATTCGCTGTGCCACCCCCCTTTTTGGTCAGAAGAAGCAGTATAACATAAACGAAACACTATCGATCGAATTTTTTTAAAAAAAATCAATTACTAAAATTACTTAACCATGGATGATGTGTAACTATTCTATTCAATGTGTACTATTTATATTTGTGTTGCAATATATATATTCGGCAAATTTTGCGTGTATGGGGAATTTAGTTTGAAACTTTTGGTACAGCAAATTTCTACTGTTGGGTTCAAACTTAAACTCTATATTCCATGGCAGGTTCTTGAGCCTGTTGGAAGTTCTGTAAATCGTTCTTAACCATTTGCTTCTTTTCTATAACTAATACGGTGTTAAATAAGTCATGTTTTTACTATTACTGCCTCCTTACTTTTGCTTCAGAAAACGTTATCTTCAAATTAAGTGTCTACAATTGCGAAATTTAAAAACTTAAACACATTTTATTGAAGCTATTTTCAAACACATTTTTACTTGAACACTAGCATTTTGGTCATAGCCATGTGCTACACAAGAAAGCAAATTGTAGAGTGAAAGATAAAAATTGTATTAAGAAGAGTGAGAATTTATATGAAATTTTAGGCTTACACGAATGTTTTCTTTTATTAGAGGCCTGGCTTTGTTTGATGGCCATAAGAAAGAAAACTCACTTCTAGGAGGATATAACCTGAGATCGCTATCAGCATTACGTTGCTAAACAGGTTCAAAGGAATGGATTCTAAGAAATATTATCATCTGCTGATGAGACATTTTCCTATGTGGCTTATGGTTCAAGAACTTCATACAACTAAACAAGTTGAGAAAAAATGACAGATGAATGAATGGCGTTGTCCAGGCCATTATAACCCGGGAAAATTAATAATTAGTAACATAAAAATTATTTAAAAGAATATGAGCAGAACAGTAGGGAACACGCAAACACTTCTTGCCCGTACGCAGCAGGTTAACCCTATCGATACAGGACCGTCCCATACGTCCCTTCAAGCAAAAGGCGATAGCCGTCCGAAACGTCCGAATGTGACTCTAAAATTTCCACCACCTTTAGTTAAGTGTGATTGATTTCACACCCTCGGAGCGTGCTTTCTTTGTTAGAGTGGCTCGCCCAGATGTGTTTGGGGACATTCAAAAAACACATTCAATTTCACAAAACATACGCTTTCCCCCTTATATAACACAATGCCAGCTGTCATTGTGTTTTATAAAGGGGAAATGAATTTCCCTTATCTTTGATAAAGGAACTCGGATGTTCCCGTATTTTGAGGTCCCTTTATTTTAATGACCTTAGGAATCAGTGGGTTGAACCAAGTGAGCACTGGTTGTAGCGCAGATAAGTGTACAGGGAAAACAGTTAAAAGGCTAATGGTAGTACTTAAATAACAAGAAAATATAAATATTATATTCAGTTGTTCATTGTTTATAGTAATAAAAAAATATTTACAAACAAAAATTAAAAATATATTTCTCCATATCCTTCGTTATGGAAAATGTTTTAATCTTTGTGAAGAGAAACCGTAATGAGTACTTTCAAATCGTTATTGAAGCAACAGAATTAGTGAGAGATTACCATTTTCTTCGATGAAAAGAAGAAAGAAAGAAAGGGAGGAAAAACCAGGGGCAAAATCTACGAACGAATAATTTGTAAAGACAAAAGGTAAGCATAAAAAATAATCTCCAAATCTTTCGTAAGAGATATCTAGCATTTTAAATTTGGCCTTTACTTACCTAATTAGAACGAAAGGATGGTTTTAAAAAATGGTATTTCGACTTGGAGAAGAATTCTGTAGAAAATGAGGAATCTTTTGTTGCAGTTTTAATACTTCCTCTAATTATTCAAAACATCAAAATAATTATCTCTGTTATTGTTATACTCCAATTATTATTTAAAATAGGAAGAAAAGCAATACTCTTCATAGAAAAATAATGCTCTGAAAGTTTTCTTGAGGTACGGTTATTTTATTTCTTGGAAAGGACACACTTTAATAATTAGAAATGATATTTCATAACATAGAGGATATTTTTATTTGCCCTAAGACATTCGGAGATTTGCGATTCTATACATTACGGAAGTTTTTTTCTACTCAAGCGCTTAAATATATCATATAAATGATATAAAGTGAGGCTTACTCAGTGAAATATTTTTTTTCTCATATTGATTTAAATGGTTCAGTATAAATTTCGGTAAATATAGTGTGAACTAGGTTGGCTAAAGTCTAAACATCGTACCATAAAAATAATTTTGAGAGCTTTAAAGATATTTCAAGATGAGATAAAATGTATTAATTGAAAATGGTATAAAACTAAATGGAAACTAAAAATTTTAAAACAAATGGAAACTTTAAACTTTAAAAGTAATAAAATATGACATAATTTAATCATACAAATGATATATATTGTTTACTCACTAAAATATAAGAAAATTATTTATAAAATATGAGAAAAACTTCGGGTAAATTCTTTGATAACCATTGTTATATTGCTTACTTATGTAGCCCATTATGAAATTTCTTCTGCTAAATTGTTTTTTCATGTAATCGTTATGCCTAATATTCCTTTATACGATACTTTATTTTTAAATGGCAATGCTTTAGTATTAAAGAAATTCCAGATGCATATAAGATAAAATTATTTTCTTTATTTATTTTTATACAAGAGAATAATTACAATTATATTTTAAACAAGTTTTCCACATATTGTCGCTAAGTTTATTTTCACAAATATTTTTCCTCTAGAGAAATTATATTAAACTGGCTTAAGATAAACGATATTATTTGAATGAATTGTTGAGAAGGTAAAAGCATAGTGCAAAAAATAATAACTTAAACAAATACAAAGTAATATGAAATCGTATCTTTCAAAAATGTGAAATAAAATGATAAAAATATTGAAAAGTCTAATATTAGTTAAAATCAGGATTTTTTTTAACCTAACATCTGATAAAATTCCTTTTTTTTCCTAACATCTGATAAAATTTCGATTATTGATATGATATTGCCATTTAATATAAAAAATATATTTAATTACTTAATTTTTTTCGAATTAATATAACATAATTTAAAGTCTGACGTCAGATTAATGGAGAAATTTCATTAGCTTAACACTGTTTGATATCTAATATAAAATTCCGCATTGGCTTCGTCTAGTTTGGTTTAGTAATATTAACGTCCCGTTTAGCAGCAACACCAGAACTATTTTGGGATGGATCGCGTCATTTTGATGAGTGGCAGACCCCAGAGCTGACTCCCTCTCTCTCAAAATTTCCGCACCACACTAATGGTAGTACGTTTGGCCCCCTACTTATCATTTAACGTGCAACAAGCCCCATGAACAGTAGATCTTCAGCGAAGATGGGTTTCGAACCTCGAACCCTCCAGCCCCGAACAAGAGTGCTTACCACTAGGCTACCGCGCAAGTGACATTTATTGAATAATAATTTTGTATAGTAATAATGCATGTCGAGAAAAAAAACGGGCAATTACTAAAAAAATTCCTACCCCAAAATTTTATGTTTTAAAGGCTTTCTAAGCCTGGTGTCCCTATTTAGGAACGCTAGGAAAAATGCAAAAAAGCTACCAAAATCTGAAATTTTATAAAATTTCAAAAAGAAAACATATTCTTACAATTGTATTTACTGATAATTTTTTTAAATTCAGGTAAACTAATTATTACATAATTGAACAAACTTACTCTTTTCTTCTTGAAATTGTTAAAACACTACTTTCGAATGTGAATTGAAAATAAAAAGGCTGCATTATCCATCGAATGCTTGATTGGTGGTGCCATCGATTGAATATAGAAGAAAAGAATACTTAAAAATACATTTTCTAAAGTTTATGTTTAAAAAAAATCCTGTGCGTTTATGATACATTTTTAAAAATGTCCCTAAATAGGGACGCTAGGCATTAATGGGTTAAACTGCATTGTGACGTCTGGTCCCTTTTTCCCTCTATAAGATACGCAAGGCGCATTTTAACATTTTTAACGTTGGCCGGAATGACTCTATTTTATAGTATTAAAATTTAATATAATTACGAAAATGTTAATTCGAATGACTGCGTAAAGGTACATAAAATATAATCAGTATTTATAATATCACTGTAGTACTGTACTTATAATATTACTATAATAAAAACTAAATAATTTTTAATTTCGTGTTAAATTATCACACTCACATACACGCACACAATTAAAATGTAGTAAGATTAAAAGATGTTTTTTGCCCATATTAATTAAAAGTTATAATTTTCTGCAATATTAGCAGACAATTTTTTTATACAATCTTCGAAGATTTCCCAATTGATGAATTGAGGTGCTTAGCAATTACATTTTTAAAATTAAAAGAAGAAAGGAAGAGCAAAATAAACAAGGCCCAATTTGTTTCTCCAAGTTAAAAAGATTTATTATATTTTAAGAAAAGATTAAATTTGAATTTCGTTTGAGAATTTCTGTAAGAATTTATATTTTTGATTAACGTATTATTATAATAAAAGTTTCAAATGATTGGAAAAAATATTGTTTTGTTGTCTTAATTACACAATTTACTTTTCATATAGTTAAATTCAAAAAATTTTAACTTCAAAGTCATTAGAAAATATTTTTATCTTTATACAAATAATGGATTAAAAGTAAAAATTTCAAAGTATGTTTTTAAAACAAATCTCAAATAAACTATGAAGAATAGTATGAAATTGTTCTGTGAATATTTTACTATTATAAACTATTTTCTAATAGAAAAAATCCTATAAGAATGGTGAACTTCTTTATTTAGGAATTATTAACTAGTTTTTAAGAAGAAAGATAAAAACATTATTTCTTAACTGCCAGGGGGGTCATCAATCTTCCCTTTGATGGCGCTTAGAAATAATTAGAAAAATGTTATTGTTCAAATTTTATTTTAGGAAAGTAATTTTTCTGTGTTGCTAATTACACCATTTTTATCCTTTAAATATTTAAAGATAATAATGTTGTTTTCAAACTCACGAAGAATATAAATAGATACTATTAAGTATGCATAAATATTTTACATTGTTCTTCAAATAAAAGATTTAACATGGTGAAAAATAAAGGAAAAAAATCCTTGGATATTTAATTAATATTGTAAAGTCGAGTAAAGAAGCAGAAAGTTGTTGATTAGTTATAATAACTTTCTTCAATATGTAAATTATAATTTCAACATTTTTTTAAACCATAGTAATTTCAAAACAAATTTCTTACATTGTTGTAAGTCACTTTATAGTTCAAAATGTTCGTGTTGGCAACTGCTTATTTACAAAAACTAAACATTTTTTACTGTTGCTGTGTAGCTATATAAGCAAATACATCCTTCATTTGTTCATGGTAAGGAATTTAAGATCTCCTTCTGTTATTTTAGTCATTACATCAGATAACAAACATTTTTAAGTACTTTTTAATATTTCCGGTAAGACATAATAGTAATTTTCATTTTCTCTTATTTTTCAATCTGTAACTCGCTTGTGTACTTGACAATATTATAAAATCTCCAATGCTGCCGTATCCAGATTATTAATTTTACATATAACATAAATATATAAAACATAAGAAATAAATTAAATAATTTAGAGAACATACTCAAATAAATAAAATCTTTGTGATAAATTTTATGTCAAATGTATAAAAATACTAAATACGTAAATACATAAACAAAAGTACCATATAAAAATATTTATCAGTTTTATTATCAGAAAAACACTGGCGACTAAAGCTTGGGCTAATGACTTGAACAGTATTTTATTAAAATAAGTAAATGTTTAATTTAAAGTTTCTGTTAACGAATTTAATAGAAACATTTCTATTATTAAAGTAATTATAGTATATGTTTCACAATTCTAAGAACTTATCTGTGAAATCAGTTTTACATAAATCAAAATACATAAGAATTTAGTGTGTTTTGTGTAATGGAAACCTACGTTATCGGTTAAAAGATGAATGATTTTTTTAGGCTTAACTAGAAAAAATATTATTAGTATTCGTAAGTAAATATTTCCCAATATTTTGAATGTTATTCAATTTAGAAAAAATTGATTTCTTTGTTAAGTATTTTTTTTGGCTTACAGAATCAAAAATAAAAACAAATAATTAAACTATTTAACTTCGTTTTCTCTGTTTCTTTTCTAAACTTTCTCTATAATTTTCTTCTCTCCCAAATATATAGGGTGTCACTAAACTAATGTAGTCAGAAATGTAAGGGGTGATAGAACTGGTCAGAACAAATAACTTTCACAATACTCTGCGGGGTCGTGAAGTAAGCGGAGATCAGCGAGAGGAAGTCCATGAGGTGAAAATTCAGATGAATTATGACGAATATTAAAGAACACAGAATAAATATTATCAGAAACTTTACAAGAAATGCTCAACAGAAGCCACCACCAGTGAATTATGACGAATAATAAAAAAAAGATTAAATATTATCAAAAACTTTACAAGAAATGCTCAAAGGAAGCCACCATCAGCTTCAGTACAAGCCTCACATCGGCTCGAGAGAGAGTATATGTTGGAAGATTCCTGGCATTTAATGTTCGTCTGCAGCGGCGGCGCTAATGAGGGCGTCCAGGCTCGATGGGCGTCTAGTAAATGACGCATTTTAGCTTTTACCAGAGAAAAAAGCTCAAGCAGAATAGATCGGGAGATCTGGGAGGTCAACCGACGCTTCCACCGCCTCAAATCCACCTTTTCAGAAAGGCGAATTCAGGTAGTTCCACACAATCATGAAAATTTGTGACGGCGCTCAGTTCGACCGAGACCACATAATCGCTCGAAGATTTCTTGGTATATTTCTTAGTGAATCAGGCAGCATCTGCTGAAGTAAGTTGAGGTACATTTGTCCGTCTAGGTGATGTAGTATAGGATACGGGCCAATTAAGAGATTGTGGTTATTGGCCGCCTACACTTTTACGGGGACTGCCGTCTGAAAGCAACTGAATGAGGAGGTATCCAATGACTTTTGACGGCTTCAGTGTATAGTACAAAAACCGTTTTAATTCTTCTTTCGGAAGATACGTATTTTTATTCTAGTATATATTAATTACAACCACAAATATATACGTTTCCTTATTGTTTAAAATAAGAAAAAGAAAGAGCATGGTTTGTTTAAAACTATTTGGTATTTTAACAATCTGCAAATTTCATATATGCCATTTACGGATGTCAGATATGAAATCAAATTTTTATAGCTAAAGAAAATAAAATTACAAAATGCTCTGGGTATTAAAAATTCGTTGAAAAAATGTACAAGTATGTTTCTCTCAATGGTGAGCAAAACTTATCATCTTTTCACTTTTTACAAGAATCACGTATCATCAGTTACTATCAAATGCCCAGCACTTTTATTCTCACCATTGATTGGAAATGTGAAATGAATTTTTTGATGTTCACATCCTAAAACATGCAATAAAATAATAATTTCTGCGGGCTGACATTTTACTTTGACTCCTGAGAGTCACTACCTCAAGTGGCTTATAAATTGAATTTTACCTTCTAAACTTTCCTGAAATTTTCATTCATTTGTACAGCCTTTTAGTTGTAGTTATAACTCTTCATCTTTACTGACAAATCTATTTAAAAGTCAACATTTAAAGAGAGAAACTATTTTCCAGATTTATTTTTCTTAAAGTTTCAGAAAAACACTTTCAGATTTTGTAAAAATATTGAAAAAATAATCAAAAGAATTATGATTGTTTCAAGGGCATATATTCAAAACTCTTCGCTAAATATTGAAGATTAACTCAGTGATGCAAACCTTGACCTTCAAAGTATCATTTTACATTATTACCAATTTAGAATACATGACTTTATGAAACTGTAAGCTGCTTTCGTTATAAATTAGGTTCTTTCAGATGTAAATTCCTGGAAAATAGAGTATTTTGTATGGACGCTAATAGTTCCCAGTAATAAAACTGAAAGAATATACTTATGCTGTTATTATAGATTCATTTTTCAGAATTATTTCTTTTCTTCGGAGATTTCCTTTTATTGCATTATTGCTTAGGCCCAGTTAGAATAAAATGTTTCTGTTATATAAATCACAAGTAAAGTTTGAATTGCTTACCTTTCACCAGTAAAATTTGTTTCATATCCTTCTTGAACTTCTTAAAATTTTCATTTGCTCTTTTTCACTTATGATGATTCTTTCCGTAAAAGTTAATATTTGCAGAGTTATCACCATCACTTTCATGAAAGTTGAGATGTTTCACAATGTGATGCAAAATATATTTATATTTGGCGACTTCTTACGAAACGGAAAGTTATGAAAATAACGTAGAGGAAATTTTACTGTTGTTGGATATTTAAGTCAAGATGGCGAATTGAATATTTTAAGCTCATACTGGTTTTATTTAACCACCACACTGTTTTTTCTAGCGCTCCACACTGCTAGAAAGTAAAAAAATCGCACTTTGTTGTTTGTTATAGGGTTTTCGTGTTTTCTGCCTGGCGTGTTGTCATTTTCAAGACCTTCAACGTAACATCCCATGGTCCAACACCTAAGATATTTGGTTATTTTATGCTATGCATGACTATTTCAGAGAATTCTCTTTTCACAATCACTATTTTTTGTATCTACTTCTTGTTAATCTCACGAAAAAACAGAGACTCTTAAAGTTTCCGATCAGAGCAAGTTGATGATCTCGTCATCTTACACCAAGTGCTTTGTGATATTATCTTTTAGAAAAATATGTATTTTTTATTTATTTTGTATAATTTTCTTAAGCTCCATGATCCACTATTTTTTCTATATGATGTTACAAGGAGTGAAACCTTCTGAAAATATTTTAATAAGCTTACCTAGGAAAGAGATATCAGTTCAGAAAGACACACAGAAGGTGGAAGAAGAACGTTTAGGGAAGCGAAAGAGGCTCGGAGTGCATAAAAGGAGTTATTACGAATAAACTAAAGTTTGATTCCTTAAAAAAATAAGAATCCCGAACTTCTGACACTCATGTAGTCAGTTCAAACTTCGAAATTAAATAATAATTCAGAGCTCTGAGTTTGATTATATCTATGTTGACCCTCCATCAGAAGATTAACTATAGTGTTGCATATGCCACACATGGTGGCCCGAGGGCTATTCACACTTCGAATGAGGAAAATTTGTATCTCATTTTTGTAACTCAATAATATTATTTTTGGGTTATATTAATTTACTACGAGCTCAAATTTATTTTAAATGACCCTATCATTACATACTAATTAAGGAAAAATACTTAACAATGTTTAATGAATCAGTATTTTGGCATACAGTGCAGTTCAAAATTATTTGAACGCTACAGAAAATTTTACAATTTTGATTACAGAAAATAAATTTATTTATTTATATCTGAAATATATTAATTTTATTATTAATTCAATCGTGTTAATTAGAGAAAACTTCATATAACTTAAAATGTATCACAAAATAAGTCAAAATTGGAACATTTTCATGTGACTATAAATTATATGTAGTTCAAAATTATTCGAATTCGATCAGTGCTTTCAGTATTTGATTTAGGCTATCAACCATTTTTTGCGTTCTTTCTTGGTTGATACTCTGCAATTCAATTTTGATTGTCTCAAAAAATTGATTTTTATTTCTTCTCTCTTCTAAAGGGAATTCAAAATTCACCATAAATTTTAGATGAGATTAAAGTTTGGTATTTGCGGTGGCTACTCCATTATTATTTTGTTTTTTGAGAAATAATCTTTGGAAATCTTTGACATGTATTTTAGGTCATTAACTCGTTGAAATATATACCGCCGTCCCACTTTCGAATTTCTGATGGGTTTTTTTCAGTTTTGGGGACATGATATCGACGTACATACTTACAGTCATTTTACCGTTGATCATCATTCCCCAACATCTTTAGAAAGAAGAAACCCCATAGAATCACTTTACCTCCGCACACACTTTTAAATTTTTTTTATCCAAAAACATCATATTTGCTTTTGTATGATCATAAAAGACTGTCCCACAAGTGTGAAACCTTCGAAATGTGTTCATTTGCATAGGCCAAGCGCATTCCTATATTTTGTTTTAAGATATATTGAAATGTTATGGTCTTTTACATCTTTTACTTAGCAAATAAATAAATCTGTTAAAATTATTAAAATTTATCAAAATAATATCAAATTCAGTTCGTATTCACTTAAATATAAGCCTCGTCATCACTCGTTCGAATAATTTTGAACAGCTAGAATATACTGTTTAAATCAATAATTCTTTCTAAGAAGTAGTGATATTTCCTGAGATAATTAAAACTTATATGAATTTATGGAGGATGAAACAAGGTACTAGAAAATCAAAACCAACTAGCAAATTTTAAAGTTTTTAATTTTTTTCTAAACAAAAGATAAAATTTTAACAGTCCATTCTAATACTTTTTAACAGCACTGTATATATACACAGTAATTAAAAAAATGTGGCCAAAATTTAAGGGTAAGTCTGGCATACGACAAGCACCCAGAATCACATAGGAACTTGGGTGTGCAAACATCATCTAGAGGCAGCGATGGCCTTTAAAATAAAACAGCGCTGGGCAAATGCCGATCTTTCAGAATCTTAAAGGTATTGAACTGGAATTTTTATATCAGTTGCGCTATATATATGGCTCTGAAGTTGGTGAAGAAAAGTTACGCTACTTTTCGCGCATGCGCAGTAAAAAATTATTTAATACAAATGCTAATATCTGCTTTGTTACTTTACTTAATTAGAAGAAATTCTGATACAAAGCGTTTCTAATATATTGTCACGTACTCTGTAACTTTCATACAATTTGAAGGAAAACTCTGCAAGTTATAAGCAAAAATCAGGCGGTAAAATTTGGGATTCTTTAAACAAACCTTTATACCTTCCCGAATATTCATGACATTTTTACGAAAATGCATGTAAGAAATGCGAACTTTACACAATAGAATTGTAATAAATTTGCAAACCGTTATTAGTTTTCTTTGAAGCGGGGTGAGCCAAAATCTCTCTTACTTCATCAAATTCTGGTCGGTACCCTGAATGCTCTCGTTACAGAATTAATCCATTGCAATTAGACCGAAAAATGAGAAATAGGGGGAAAAATTTATAAAGTTTTGAAACTTGGTCAAATACTACTTTGACCTCAAGGATATGTAAACTGAAAAGTTTCCTCCCCTCAGAGGGGAGCTTTCCCCTGAAGTGAAGTGGGGTATTTGGTCAGTTTTTACTAGATTTATTCAACCCTCTACATTCAATGTTAAAAATGGTATTGATGAAAATTGTAGAGCATAAAATTCTGCTTCGAATGAGTACCAACACTATATATTTTGTTACAATAGTTCGATTACAAACTCTTATCAAAATTGCAATGATTTTCTAATTTTTTTAAAAAAAATCATTTTTCTTACAAAAGACGACTCATACAATCAAAGATACTGTTAACATAAATTTTGTATGTAAAAGTATTCACTTCTGTAAGCATATACACATGTCAGTGCAGCAATACCAGACCGTTAGTGTGATGTGGAAGTTAGGAGAGAGCGTACAAGTGTTCAAGTAGGCCATTGCAATTAGACCGAAATACGGCAAATAGAAGAATAATTGATAAAGTTTTTAAATCTTGATGAAACACTCCTTGGACCTCCTGGAAATAATAATAAGATCCTCCCATGCGGGGAAAACTTCCTCCCCCTCATCACCCCGAAACTTTGAAAAAGAGAAACCGTGAAAAGGCGATATCTTGCTTATAAAACAAGCTATAAAGATTCTTTTGTAAATATAAGAAATTAAGTTCTCTATAAATTATGACAGTAGATTTAAGCTTGTATCTACCTTAATTTTCCTGTAAGAAAAACAGCAAAAAATATTAATTTTTTTCTATAATACATTTCAAATGGCTGGTTAAATGTTTTAATAAACTATCAAAAATAATAGCATTTAATTGAAAGTATTCTAAATCCCCCAATATTATATATATATCAATGATATTCTTAAAAATATATGTCTCCCGGATCAGTGAATTTTTATTTATCTGCATATCATTTTGGAAAAGAAAACCTATAACACAGATTAAAACCCAGGCTTTTCTAACATCAAATAACACATAACTTCCTCTAAACTGAAAATTTGAAAGATAGTCATAAATCAAGAATTAAAGAGTATCGAAAGTGGGAAAAATATTTACTACAACATTTCAATACAAATTATTTCGTTTTGCAATACAAGTTTGATTAAAATTATTTCTGCATAGATAATGTAAAATAATGTAATTGCTCCTGATTACTTATATGATATCATTATATTCTTCCTCTTCTTCGATGATGTCTATTGCTTCGGTATAAATGCAGCTTTGACCTCGGCAATTCCTGTACAAAGTAGTACAATGCAGGTTAGTTCTGACACATTTGCATTTTTTCCCACAGCCTTTATTACATCCACAAGTAATTCGAGACGCTATTTTAGCTGGCGCCGGTTCTTTAGTAGTGTATATAGGTGTCAACGACTTAGTCACTAACTTTCTTCCCCAGCTCGATGGGTTCACACACTGATCTTGCCATGTTTGCACATGGTGGAATGTGCGACGGCAGTGTTGATGTGCATCTTCTGTGGTTGGAAGTAATTTGGAGAGAAGAACAGCAGAACTCGCTTGATCTACTAGTTTATTGAAACAGTCATACCTCATCTTATTCGAGCTACGTTCATTCTTCGTGTTGTTGTACAATGTGATGATGAACCTCTCTCCTGCTCATTCGATGTCAGTATAAGTATATTTAGGGTTAAAAAAGACCTCCGGGATACCTTGCAGGTGTTCACTGCGGATGAGCAATTGCACTGCTTGTAGTTTTCTCTTTCCATAGAACCCTGAAGTTGTATCACAATCACTAGTCGTATGAAGGAAGATAATGTATTTTTTGCAATCGACCACAAAATTAGAATTTTGCAGATCTTTAGAGCTATAGAATAGCATGATACATATCATTTGGCTGGCGTCTGTTATGTCTGTTAGGCGGCCAAACGCCGTGCATAAGGGCTTTTATTCAAGGTCAATGGCATGAAAAATATCACAGATATAATAAGTAACTTAATAAATAAACTTTTGCTAATTTGCTACTTTAACAAATGAAAAATTATCAAGAAACAACTATAAATCTCTTGATTTACTTTCATTTTTTTAACTCATAGAAATAAATTTCCGCAAAAAAAACATGGCCAGCACAAGGCTATATATAATTAGAATATTTATGAAAATAATTTATTGCAGTTAAAAATATAAACAATGTTAATAATTGTTTTATAAGCTGGGTACGATCATTTTGTGTTTTGATGTCTTTTGCAAGTTCTAGATGGGGGGTAGGGAAACTCCCCCTTTAGGGATGGAAACTTTACGCTTCCCGTTTCCTTGATGTCAAAAGAGTATTCGATCAAAGTTTCAAAAATTTCTAAATTTTTCGCCTATTTGCCGTTCTTCTGTCTAATTGCAATAGGCTTCTTGTACGCTCTCTCCTAACTTCCACACCATACTAGGGCTCTGGTATTGGTGCACCAACATATGTATGTGCTTAAAAAAGTCAATACTTATACATACAAATTTTCTTTAAACAGCATCTTTGATTGCATGCTTTGCCTTTTGAAAGAATAATGATTTTTTTTTAAATTGGAAAATCATTGCAACTTTGTTAAGAGTTTGTAATCGTACTACTGCAGCAAAATATAGTGTTGGTACCCATTCGACGCATAATTTTATGCTCTACAACTTTCATCTACACCATTTTTAACATTGAATGTGTAAGTTTGAAGAAATCTAGGAAAAACTCACCAAACACCCCACTTCACTTCAGTTTTTATCCCTAGAGAGGGAAACTCCCCTTCTCGAGGGGCGGAACCTTTTCGGTTCTCGTATCCTTGAGGTTAAAGGAGTATTTGACCAGAGTTTCAAAACTTTATAAACTTCTCCCCTATTTTATCTAATTGAAATGGGCTAAATCTTTGATGCAAATTGTGAGTTAAAATCTATTCTTTATATCGTCACAGTTCGAGGAAAAGTTATGCAGCCTTTCGGGAGACATACAAAAGGAAATTTCGCATTTTTTAGAATATCACTCGAAATACAGGATGAATTTTCTTCTAACTTCGACCTTATAAAGAATAGGTTTCAACTCACAATTCACATCAAATATTCGGTCACGAGGGCTTTCAGAGTACCGACTAGAAATTGATGAAGTAGAAGAGGGCTTTGGCTCCCAGCTTCACAGAAAGCAGATAATCTTTTATAATTTTTATAATTTTTTGTGTAATGTGCGCATTATTTAGATGCATTTACGTAAAAATATAATGAGTATTCGAGAAGATATAAAGATTTCTTTAAAAAATCTCAAATTTTTCCGCACATCTTTATTTTATAGCTTGCAGAGGTTGCTTTGAAATTGTATGAAACTAGATAGAACATGAACATAGAACATGACAATATATCAGAGAAGCACTGTAACCCAATTTCATGTTATTACTTTGAATATTAAAGGCGATATTAGAATTTGTAATAAATAATTGTTTACTGCGCATGTGCAATAGGTAGTGCAATTTTTCTTCCACAACTTCAGAGCCATATATATTGCGCAACTTATATAAAAATTCCAGTTCATTACCGCAAATATTAAGAAAGATATCGGCATTTTGTAGAGCGCTGTTTTATTTTAAAAGCCATCGCTGCCTTCAGATGACGTTTGCGCACTCATGTTCCTATGCGATTCTGGGTGCTTATAGTATGCCTGACCTATCCTTAAAATTTGACCACGTTTTTTTTCAATCATCCAGTATATATATACATATCAATGTCATGAAAATCAGTCAATGTCAAATTTAAATGTATGAAAAAAGACTGTAATTTATCGATAAAAGAATATAGATACTTATCAGGGGTAAATAAGCGAAATCTATACGAACCGCTAAAAATTAGAGAAATGATAATGCTTTCTGCGAACAGTGTTAACATAAAGCTAAGAACACATCCTAAACCCCAAGCGTTACGATAGACCAAGAAGTCGAATTCGAATGAAATACCAAATATAAAAATTATTTTAAGTACCGAAAACTGAGGGATGCAGCCAGCGGGAGATAGGCCAAATAATTGAACGGAACGCGTCGTTAGTTACTATCAAGTTACTTTCTTTTGGGCCAAATTTCTAATGTTGGGGGAAGTTTCTATTAAGAATAAGATACCGATGGAAACAATTGATTGATTTTCATGACATTGATATTTTCCACAAATCTTCTTGAATTGCAGCACTATTCCGCATTTGTTACGTTTGTGTTTTATATTATCTTCCCCCTTTTGTTTATTTTCTCCCTATAAGAACTCTCGGCATTTTCTCTCCACGGATTTTTTTCTTTACATTTTATGAATTATGGATGTTTATGTTGCTTTTACACTTCTTCTATGATTGTGTCTTATTTGTTATATATATATTAGTGTGTTTTATTTTTCCAAAGATGTGATTTTCATATGAATTTGCTTACGCTCCGAGTCTCAGTGATGTAAAAGATATATATATATATATCTCAAATTTCAAGAAGATTGGATAGTATTTAGGGGTTAGCACACATTGATCACTTCCCTATGAACACTTTCTGATGCTGCTAAATATACCAGTACTAAGCTAGAGGAAGTGTGGAGGAAAGCAAATATCCCTGTTGAGACGGAGGAGAATATCCATGCTGGTATACAGAATCTGTACAAAGAATACCAATATCTGGGTAAAGAGAAATCGAGAAACACGAATAAAGCAAATGTGAAACGGCAGATTTGGAAAGGTGATCTCGTCGAGTTATTTGACATTTCCCGGCAAAATGTGATGGACATGACTTGCGTATCTCACGATGATAAAGAATGTCTTAGGTCACAAAGAGAAGATCGCATGAGTTCGTCAATGAGAGAAGTAGACAAGGTTTTCACCACGAAAATAAGAACTAAGTGTACAAAGGAAAAAAACAAAGATTCATATAAGAATAAACATTACAAAACTGTGGCTCAAATCAATAAGACAGTTATACTGGAAAACTCATGTCCATCATCATTAGCACCTAGTGACGAAAAGGCCGAGTTTTCACCTCCAGCAACGAAAAAATTACGTTCAAGTCCTAGATTAAAACCTCTTGATCAGACACCCACGTCTACTTGGGATCGAGAACATCTCTCTATTCGACAAGCAAGTACTTAATTTATAGTATCTTGACCACGATGTTTCAAAAATGTCCGTATCTCCAGCTACCGTTTACCGAGCTCAGCCGATCAATAGAAGTAAAGTGGCAAAGAAAATCGAAGAGTCACTCTTTGAAAATCCTTCTAATTTGGTCTTGCATAGGGATATTAAACTGTTGCCCTCAGTTGCCCATGAGAGTGTCAAAACTTTGGAAGATAGAGTTTACAGTTCTAGTGACTGGCAAAGATTTTGAGCATTTGCTTGGCGTACCTGTTGCCCTGAAAGGAACTGGTGAGCAGATGGCTGAAGTAGTTATTCGGGAAGTGGACCGATTTGGGCTGCGTGACAATATCATCGGTATATCTTTTGATACTACAGCATCTAATACAGGACTGATCCAATGGGCATGTACCAAAATTGAAAGGGAATTCAATTGCGTGGTTGGCTTGCCGTCATCACACCCATGAACTAATATTGAAAGGAGTGTTTGAGGAGTGTTGTGGTATACCATCAAGTGGTCCTGACATCCAGATTTTTCGGAAGTTACAACGTCTGTCGGCTTCACTTGATAAGAAGTCATATACGACAATGATGGATGAAGAAAGTCCCGTTCAAGGTTTTCTAGAAGAGCAACGAGTGAAAATGGTTAACTACATCCAAGATGTCCGAAAAGACGGAAGTCATCCAAGAGAAAACTACAAAGAGTTATTATAACTCTCACTCCTGTATACCTAGGAGGTTGGTCTAAAAACGACTTCAATTTTAGGATTCCAGGGGCTCTGCATCAAACACGGTAGATGGTTAAGGCAATATATGCACTTAAAATTGTCCTCTTCACTGAAAAGTTGAATATCCCTCAACGAGAATTGAAAGGAATGAAATGGGTTGCACATTTTGTCAGCCTCATATATGTTTGCTTTTGGCACAAGACAATTGTAAATCGATGGGAACCAAAGAATGATTTGGATATGCTACAGCTTCTGAGCACTTACTCAGATGCAGACGTCAAAAAAGTGCTCTCACACCTGCTAAGAGACACCTTTGGAATCTGTCAGAAACATACGTACGATTGTCTTTTTTGAACGAACGTATTAGTCAGGCTGATAAGGAAAATATGACTAAAAATTTAGAAACCAAACCTGCAAAGAAAAAGGAAATGAAACGATTGGAGGGTAAAAACCTGAACTATTTCGTTACTAATAAAAGAAAGACGTTCTTTGAATTGTTTGGGATCCACGACGTGACAGAATACTGCAGTTATTCTCTAAGAAGCCATGTGCACGTTCTTAAGGTGGTCAATTACACAGCAAGGAGATGAATTGCTCTGATAAAAAAAAAGTTTAACGAATCTTTTAGGATGAACAACAAAAGCATTTCTTGTTGAGGGTAGTCGAGCATCACAGAAAAGTCGTCACCATGCGAACAAAAGAAGGGATTGCATTGTTCAAAGTTGATTAATACAACACATGTTTTACCTATCATGCTACCTATTAATCTTAGTGTCTAGTTTTAATATTATTTTAAGTTTGTGATTTCTAATTTTCCCAATAAAAGTAATTAACCTTGAAAAATCGTATTTTTTGCCTACTTTTACAAAACTGATTAAAGTGTGCAACCTCTAACTATAATCCAATCTTCTAGAAATTTGGCAGATATATCTTTTACATCACTGAGACTCGGGGCATAAGCAAAGTATGAAAAAATTTTACACTTTATTTTTTGCCTTACAAAATGTATATATATAACTGTGAAAACAAGAAACAAAAAGACATAAAGAAGGAAGACAAGAACTTGACAAATGGAATAAATATCATGACACACCTCTTATCAGGCGAAGAGGTTAACCAATGTTATTAATTAGCGTATTTGTCTGCTTAATGACCTACCAAAAATCTTTAAAATTAGTCGTTAAATTTAGTCATTAAAATTATATATAACGCTTAATTAAATATGTAAGAGTAGTTCTAGTGACATTAATCCAATTGGTAGAAATTCCAGATTTCTCAGAATGATGACTGTGTATGTTAGGGAAAATATGGTATAAAACGGAAGCAATAAAACATGCTTAGCATATAGGAATCCATTTTTTTTTTGTCGACAGAAGGTTTTAGTGAAGCTAATTATATTTCAAATGTATGTGGGAATGTGTGCATATACCAAAGTGCAATTATGTTTACAGAAATAACTAAATGTGATTAATCTGTTCGTTTCATGTCAGCTGTGTTCATATGTCCATGAATAAAATCCCTGCGTCATCGTAAAACTGCATTTCGTGACACACACTCAGTTCTATACACATTCTTCACTTAGCAACAGTATCTCAAAGATTATTTTTGAAGTTGATATGAAGCTGTTTAGCTGGTCCATATAACAGTTTGAAATATTGACCATAAACTTGAAAATATTATTATGCATAAAGTCAAAAGATGCAATTATATGATATTTTTAATGATAAGGAACTGCGAAAACATCAGTCTTTTAGAATAAAACATGGAGAAAGACTGATTACCTAGAATATATAAGGTTTTTAAGAAAATGTAATACATTGAGGAAAATAAGAGAGTTGGTGAGTACACAAAATATAGGGGAATATATTTAAACTTCAAATGCAAAATAACGGCTCAAACAAAGCAATAATAATGCATTAAGCTCTCAGAAAAATTTTTTGCATAATATTCAACATTTTATATCTTTCGCCGATATGCTATTTAAAATACTTTTGAAATTGTCTAAATATATTTGCTAAAGGTAAGAATTTTGAATGTTTGGTTCTCAAAATCTGTACAATGCATTCTCTGACGTAATTTTTGCAACGATTTAAAAAATAAATAAATGAATAACAAGTAATGTATTTATAGTATAAATAAAAATTAAATACGTGATGCATTAAATCATGCAAATTTTGTATTTATGTCTTGAGAGACATAATCCGTTCCAGATAATTAAAAAAAATTCTTTTTAATAAACAAATTTTCTCGAGTACAGTTCATATTTTTGTCATCTAATAAAAAAATCTTTATTTGCGAATTCACAATGAATATGAATATAAATTTCAGCATAAAATGCAGAATATATAATATAGATATATTAAAATTCAATTTTCTTGGTTGCAACAGAAGTTTTAAAGTAGATAATTGAATCCTGACAGATTTTTAACTTGCGAAATGGGAAATTTTTATTTTTAGTCGTTTGATTTTCAACATGCACTAAAATAATTTTTCATAAAATATCTGAACGAGGAACGTGTGCTAATTACTAAAAATAAAGAAAACTACACATTTCTCCATTTTAGTGATTCCCTACTCCATTTTTAATATCGATTAAATCAAAATGGCTTCGAAATCATACATTTTTCACTATTAGGTGAACAAGTGTTATAATTTAACTTGGATAACTCAAATCTTTTTATCGCAGATAATTCAGGTATGGTAGCAATAGATGGTCCTTTCATGGGAGGCCCAAGCGACATAAAAGGGACAATGGAGTTGGACTCCCGGGGTTTCTTCCTTTGTCAGTGGACATGTGTTTCATAATAGATGCACATGTGGATTGTATTGCTAGTTATCCATACGCTTTTCTAAAAATTATTTAGGAACAACATGTGTGAATAGCGTTTGGCGCATCCAGTATTTTATAAAAAAAGAAGCGCAAAAGTCGGAAGATGGAAGGAGAGTGTTTCTCATGATAGCGTGGTAAGCTGCTAGTTCTATGCCTTTAGGTTATATACATATGGTTATGAAGTATAAGTAAATAAAAAAAATATATATCATTGTTAAACCTTGTTGTTGTCGTTTCTTCTGGGTGACTCAAATGTCCCTCTGAGTAGAAATAGGGCAAAAAAGGCAAATCGATCAAATAAGATAGAAATTGTAATACAGTATTCGACTACTTCTAACTTTGCCTAATTTCAATCCAGTACGTGACATATTTGACTTATTTAATAGTAGTTTAAAGTGGGGGGAAACCAGGTAGCTAAGGTTCTCAGACCTGATGGAGCTAAAATATTCGACAGAGAGCTTGTCAAATTTTATTAAAATATTCATTGTTTATCGGAGCGCAATATATCTTTCCAGAAAAGTCACAGCTTCATTACTTTTTTATCACTGATTTTTTTATAAAAGAAGTCAAACCATCCGGTTTTACCCCACTAGTGGGGTAAACACGTGTATACATGTTAACATTATGGTAAATTATGAAAACTCGATTTTCAATGGAAAAGTTGTAATCGTTTGCGCTTTATATGGCAATGTAAGAATATTAGTTACAAAATTCAAATGTAAAGCACTTGTTTTCTTCCCCCGCACCATTGCAGCTTTCGTGGGCACAGCTAAGACAGTTTGTACATTGCTTTGACCCTTCTTTATTTAAATTAGAAAATACATAATTTATATATAAACAATCAGCGTCTGATGTATTTTTATCGTTTTAATCGGATGAATTATGAATACTGACTGTCCCGGTCTTACGCCACTTGAGTACCCGGTTTTACCCCGAGTGCAGAGGTTATAAAAAACGATTTAGAACCGCTCAATTATTGGACTAAATCCTTAGTGCTTGATAGGGTATAAATCCTTAGTAAAAGTATAATATGCTGGACTAAATATAGTTTTTATAAATGTAATGATTTTTAAGTAAGGACAGTTTAAAACCAAACGAACATTTGAGAGTTGACGTTTCAAAATAAAAAAACCTGCACAGATGCAGTGCATTAAACAGATACAACACGCCATTATGGACGTTCCTTTTTCTTGACAAGTAAAGTGTAATGCAGTATCTATCTGCTAGAAGGAAAATTAATAGCGCCAGAATCGAGGGTACCCCGTTTTACCCCACGCTCCACTACTATAAATTTGACAAAAGAATCATAACAGTAGATTTATAACTTTACAATAGATCCTTAGCTCCCTTGCCGACAATCCACTTAGCCTCTCATTAAATCATATGTATTTTTTCAGTTCATTTACACTGAAGTGCTACTGAATTAGTAATAGACATTGCTATACAAATTGTGAAGCGCTGCGCCTCATTTACGCGCACATGAGGGCGCTGCGGTGACTGCATATATAGCTAGTACTGTGGTTGTTGTTAATCAGTCGTTTCAACTGCCAGTATTGTTAAAACTTCTGATTTAGACGCCTCAGATCTCAGAAAGATAGTAGGCGCTCGACGCATGGGCCATTCATTTTCCGAAATCTTCAGAGAACTAGGATTTTCAAGGTCGACAGTGCCAAAAGTATAACGAGAATACACGGATGGTGGGAAAAAATACTAGCGATCGGGCAAACTGCAAATAACAATTAACCTTGAACGAGCGTCGTGTGAGATGCCTCAGCCATACTGTACGCAGCCCCCGAAGCCAAACATTAGCTCAAATTACCACCCAGCTGAATCAGTTCGCCAGTCGTACAGTCAGTAAACGGAACGTGCAACGCTCGCTTCACCGTATGGGCTTCGGGAGCCGCAGACCCACGAGAGTACCATTGCTCAATGCACGCCATCGGGCTGCACGTGTTGCCTGGGCAAGAGAACACAGAGAATGGACTCTAGAGGACTGGAAACGTGTAGCATGGATTGATGAGTCTCGATTATGGCTACTTCATGCCGACGGGAGGCTGAGATTATGGCGTCATGCTCATGAAACCATGGATCCTGCATGTCAGGTTGGAATTGTACAAGGCCATGGCGGCTCAATCATGGTCTGCTGTGTTTTCTCTTGACAGTTTTTGGGATCTTTGGTACTTGCACCATTCTCCCTCAGTGCGATTCGGTACGTAGAGTTGCTGGGCGATCACTTCCATCCATTTATGTTGTACTTTCATCCACATGGAAGTGGAGTATTCCAGCAAGACAACTGCAACTCTCACAGGTCCCAGTTGGCTACTGCCTGGTTGGATGAGCATTCTTCTGGCTTCTTTGTCATGAATTGGCCACCTAGAAGCCCAGACTTAAATTCTATTGAGCACCTTTGGGATGTTTTGGAGAAAGGTGTGAAAGCACATCACACAACACCAGCGACCCTTACTGAATTATGGACAGCTCTAGCCGATGTTTGGCAAGTCATTCCTGGAACGCTTCCGAAAACTTGTTGAATCTATGCCTCGTCGGGTGGCAGCCGTTATCAAGGCCAGAGGAGGTCCAACTCGTTATTAACTTAATATTCCTAATTCAGTGGCACTTCAGTGTATATAGATTGCTGTTAAGAAATGAATGGTCAACAACGTCTTTTTAAAATAATAATTTCTAGCAATTTTTGTTAATTAATGGCATCAATGTAATACCTAAATAAACCTAAAACTAAGATGTAATGCTACAAATAACATATTTATTGGAATATACATGAACAACAGGGTACAAAAAGAAAATGCCAATTAATAGGTTTTTGGAAAGGCAGGGAAAATGTTCATAAGAATTTGTTTACAATTTCATTCATGAGACCCATGTTAAATATGTGACCATCTATCATTGTAATGGATGCTTGACATTCATTACTCACAGTCTTGCCCAGATTACACAGGAGAATTTGAGGTAATTTTTGTCACTCATGATATACCGCCATAATATGTTTTTAGCTAAGATGGGGTGAATTGGGATCTGTGGACATGCGTCTCATATGTACATCTCGTACACGTTCTATGGTGTAAATATCTATGAGCACTCAGGCTAATCTATTCGAAGGATAATTTCACTTTCATTAAGATTGTATACACACTCAGCACGATGACAACGAGCATTATCATCCATGAAGATGAAGCAGTTCAACATAGAACCAATAACATTTTGCAAATGAGTCAGTAGAATATATTGGTTATAAGTTTGAGTATTCATATTTCCCCTCTCCATAACGTAAAGTTGCGTGCGCCCATCCAATATCGCACTCCTGTCCAGACCAGAACACCTCAACTTTTGTTATAACCAACCTCCGCAACGTTGGCGGAACGCTAGGCAGTTCTATGTTCACCCAAAATAATAATGACTTATTGAATATCATAATAAACAAAAAATCTGTTTTCATCTGTGAACATCACATTTTCCTGCAACGTATTAGTCCAGTTTCCACATTCACAACACTCCTCATATCTCATGGTGTTTTTTGAAATATTGAAGGAAACACATATAGCTGTATTATGGACAAACAAATCAACACTATTCAATCTCCTGATCACCGTTTGCCGTGATATTAAGGTACCTGTGCTTGTCTATATTTCAAGTGTAATTCAACTACTGGCCATTTCTTTTGGGTACATTTACAGTAGTTTTTTCATCTGGTCAATCTGAATATATTATATAACAACTGTTCAAGGGTTTTTCACAATCATCCAACAAAGATTTTGATAATTTAGAACTCATTTACAACAACTCTCATAGAATGGCCTTAACCACAATTCATCCACTGGTAAAACTTTCGGCCTGTGTTCTCTGATTCAGATAATTTGCAATCTCAAGAAAAGAAACATAATCATCCACACAACGCATACAAAATAACTTTTATTTTCATTGCTTAAATACACTTTTAATCCTTTTCTGTAACTGTCATGTGGTTCCAAATATTTGCATATTATCGAGGCAATCAGTAATACCTGATTAACATACAAAACAGTTATGCTAGATTCTTTTGCCACGGTGACAAAAATTAGTACTTTGTGTTTGTTCCTTTATTTATAGACACAAGTGTAGTTAAAAAGCACGTGATTAAAAAGACGTTCAAGAACTGAAATGTGCATTGATTTTAATAAAACAAATGTATTCCTAAAACTCACCTTAAAAACTTAAACTTCAAAATTTGAAGAATACAAGATAAACAATAATAACTCAATATTAAGATTTTTAATAATAATAATTTAATATTAAGATTATTATTAATAATAATTTAATATTAAGATTATTATTAATAATAATTCATTATTTAGATTATTAATAATAATAATTCAAAAATTACAATTTACCAAACAATATTAATGAATAATAAATCAATTTAAAAAAATATCATTTACCTGGTTTTATTTTTTGTTGTTTTAACAGAAAACCGTAATAATTTATGATTTTTAAATTGAATTTTAGTGAAACAAATGTCTAATTTAATTATAAAATATATTTCTGAGAGGAAATGTGTATATATTACAGTGCAGAAGACCAATAAATCTTATATTTATTATTATAATCTTGGGAAGTATTTTTAAATAAATCTAAATAATTCTCTATAATATTTCTAAAAGTATATTTATTATTTTTATTTCATTAAACAACACAAATGAAAAATATAAATATGCCTGTATAAATGATCTGGTAGGAACTTAATTTTAAACCACACGTTCATTCTGTTCTAATTACAGAGTAAATAATTTTAATTCGAATATTCCAAGAAATAATATTTAAACCAATATTTCTAAGATATCATTAAAATAAATTTAATTGTGGTCACACGGTTACTAACTCTTTGGCTATTACAAATACATAACTATTTCTAAAAGATTGGATTATTTTTGTAAATTAAATCATCCAAGGTTTTTATACTTCCTTTTTTCTGATTATTTTATTAATTTCTTTTCAAAGAAATTGTCAATGGAATGTGTTTAACAAGAAAGAAAAATGCCTTTATGCTTTCGAGAACTAAAAAAAAAATTTTTTTTAATATCATAATGATAAAATGAGAGAAAGTAACATAGAATGTGTATAAATCATTCTAATTTAATTTTTCAAATCCCTTTGTACCTCTTTATTTATACAATCCCGAAGTTGTTTTTTCATAGGATTACAAAAACTTGCTTATGAAGTGAATGTTTTCTACGATTATTTTCTAAATAAATTAATGCTTGAAAAGAATTTTTTTCAACAATCTTTGTTTCTGGTTTTGAATTAAGAGATATTTATTTCTTTTATTTCTAGTTAATATGTTCAAATGGATTTCTTTTTAAGATGAACGTTATTGAGTATTCCAAAATCATTAGATTTTTTTACACTTTTCTTTTTCAAATTTTTAAATGTGTTTCGACAGAAAGGCGATACGATAGTAAACGAATTAAAAAATAGTAACTACTTTTGCTTAGAGAAATATCTTTCTTATATGAAAAAATAAGAATTATTGAATATATAACAAAAATTATGCATGGATTATATAAACCAATATATATATATATATATAATAGTCGGTAAATAAAAACAAGTCTTTCCAGGAATTGGATAAAATATTTGCAGATATTTTAAATAAAAATTGAAATTAGAGACATTGTCATTTTAAGTAATTTTCTGCTCTATTAGTTTAATAACATCTGATGTATGATTTGCATGATCTCTCGAAATAAGTCTAACGATGATTTCAAAGCAGTTATATCTGTTAATTTCCTTTAGAAACTGTGAATATCTTTAGTTAGATCGTCCAGTAGGTTTGTTCATATAGTCACTATAATAAATCAATAAAAATAGGATTCTTATTAATTGGTTGGAGGAACCGTTTGAGAAGTATTTCTGCGTTCTTTGAATATAATCTCATCAGTTAGGTCATCATTAGGTTCTGCAATATGGTGATGATTGGTTGGAAAACTTTGTATTCTAATTACCCACCGAATGTAAAATGAAAAAAGGAGTGTTTTGGATAATGGAGCATAATTAATGAATTCAATAAAAAACATATGCAGAACTTATCATAACACCAACTAGTTTTAAGGGGACACATTACCCAAAAAATTGTCAAAGTAGCAATTTTGATTTTATTGGCTTATTTCGTTGCTCTTATAGTTCTACTTATTGTATCAAAATTTCAAATCTGTGCCTTTAATATTTTAGAAGATATTTCAATTTTTATTTACGATGACTAATGAAAAACATTCGCAATGACAACTTTACATGATTTTTTTTCTCCATGTCGCACTTTTCGGCACTTTCATGTATTCAAAATGCTAAGCCTTTTTTTCTTCCTAAGATAGAGCTTTCGAATTTTTTGTACACATTTATCGTTATGCATATGTTAAAACTGTGCATGCAATATGCATTCAGTTGCTTAGTTCTTTTTATATGCAAGATATAAAATGAGGTACTGCTAAATTTCCTCATTTTTCCCCATATGATTCAATAAAATATCTCTATATAAGCGAATATTAGTTACACTTTAAAATCGATGCACAGTTTTGTGTAATATATATCAGTGAGTTTACAAACTAAATTTGAAGCAAAAATATTCATACTTGAAAAAGTATGAATATAATTTGAAGCAAAAATATTCATACTTGAAAAAGTAGTAGTGATTTTTAAAAATTGAATTTTATTTTAAAAATTTAGATTTCAACTAAACAAGCAGATCAAAATGGATTCTTTCTCCTCAAGATGGCTTTATATGATTGTTGAGTCTGAATACTATCAAATTTTTTTCAATAATACATAAAATAAAAAAAATTGAGAAGGTAACGTGTCCCCTAAAATTTCTTTACTTTAATTGTTTGAAACTGTAGAGCTTTAAGTAAACAGATGTTGGGTTTCCAAGATTTGGTACAGATTATTAAGAATAAGATCATTATTTTTAATTTATTTTAAAATATCTCCATTGCAAAGAGGAATGTGTCATATTTCCTCAAGTAAATCAACGGGGAACAATAAATGATACATACAATATCACAGATAAATGCCCAAATTCAATATTTAAATCAAAATTCTTTTAATCTATATTTGGGGAATACAAACTTTTTTTGGAGAAACGCGAAATTTGTCTGAATTTTTTTAGTTTGTTAAAAAGTAAGAAAATTAAATTTTAAGTTTACTGCACATCGCTAATAAAATAATATGGTATGACAACCTTCTATGCGAAATAAAGAAAATTCAAAAGCTTCGTTACAGAAAATCTAGATGTTATAAAATATCAAATGATAAAACTTTTTCTTTATTAACCCTCTGAGCGTTTCACACGTATTTCTACGTCGACCTTGGACTATCCCATAAGCGGATAACACGCATTTCAACGTGTGGTCAGAGATACGCCGAAAGCGGTCAGCCCGGAAATATACGTCTCTTGTGAACTGTCTCTAAAGCGCGATGAACGTATTTTTCCGAATTTCTTCCCCCTTCCGTGGTTTGACATTTTGATTGATTAGCTGGGTAGGGTAGCGGTCGACACAATGAGTGCTGATAAGAATGTACTTACTGCAAATTAGAGATACCACAGGATCCAAGACCCCACACCCCTTTAGCTTGGGGCATTTTAACGCTATCTGCATTGAGGTCTTCTTTCAGAAAGAAGGTCAGTTTTGGATTTTTTTTTTCTAGTTGTGTGTGTCCGAATTTGGATTCTGTATAAGTCCGGTTTAATATTTGTCAGCCTGGATTGAAATTGTATTATGTTTCAAGTGTTTTCCCTGTAATACACTTATGTTATATAAGATTTTATTTCAATGCATCAATGTTTTAATCGAATTGTTAAGTAAAATAGATTTTGTTGCCCAATCTCTTTCAATACCCCATTCAAGCATAGAAAAATTTGAGAAGCCTGGGGTGATAAGAAAAGAGGGGGGTTGTTTATTTCGTTATATAACATTTAATTGAAAAAAAAATAACTAAGGTTTAGGTGTGATTTTTTAAAACTATAGCAGTTTTTTTTCTAGATGAGTTTTCTATATTACACTACTTACAATTTCTTTTAAATTCAACAAAATGAAATAAATTCCGAAAAAAAAACAATTATTTTTTCAAATAATTATTATTCAATTTATTTTTTGCTCACTTTGAACAACATTGAAACAAATGTTAAAGAAAAGGGATGAAAATTTTATTTTTTATGTTTTAAAATATTGTATTTTTGTTAGAGAAAATTTTGGTTTACATGGAAACGTAAAGAATAATATCAACTAAATTTAACGTTTCAGTGATCTTAACAGACCTTTAGTTATCTTATTAAGAGTCTGATAACATCTGCAGTTTAAGTTTATTTCAATAGTCAGTGAAAATGTTTATTTCTTTTTTAAAATGTAAGAACACAAAACCATTTCTAAGAAAATATCAATGCTTACTTCAATGATACTGTATTTATGCACTAGTTCCTTGAGCGTTATAGTTTTGCTGATATGCATTCTTCATTAAGTGATCAAATGCCTGAATTACATTGCTTTTGGTAGCTCTTATGCCAATTGCGAGCTGAATTTTAATAGATGCTATGAGACAAGTATCCACTAATATGTGTTACAAACCTATAATGCATCCCGACACGTTATTAACGACTTTGAAGACAGCACTTCTAATAATAATAGTAGTCTCAGGCATTGAATTATTTCCAAACTCCACCGTCACATGCTAGACAGTGTGTTTTATCACAATATCTTGTGTGTGTGCTGTGATTTGTAAAGTATAATTTTTTTTAAAAAAATTCTGATTTATATACAGGTTTTTATTTTCATTCTGAACTTTAATGGATAATAATGAGACTCTTATTTATTTTCCAAGCTGTATGATATATTTGAATTAGATCTATAATTTTATTTTTTAAGAAAAACAGTAAAGTGTAAGTTTTATGTTAGTTAAATTTCCTTTATATTTGGTATGAAAAGGCCCAAAAATGTTTTTGAATATCACACCGATAACGTCCAAGACATTTATAAATTGTGAAAAGGCACCTGATTAATTTCGAATAGGTGTTAAATTTTTCTCCTTATTCTTTGATTTTGCGAAGTTTGCAAAAAATTGTCTGTAGAAAAAAAAAATTCAATAATATTTTACTTCGTAGCTAGCGCATTTTCGTAAAATTGATAGGAAAAAAAAGTTTGATCGTTTTTACATTCTAGTAAACGAAGTATACAAAGAGAAAGAATTATAATCGTTGATCGTAAATTTTTCAACACGAGATTTTGACGAATCTCCAGTTTTTAGACGTCCCCGAGTCCGAAAAACACAATTTTGGAATTATGCTTGTGAACACAATAACTCAACAACGGTTAGAGTTAGAAAGAAGGAATCTTTTATATGGACTTAATACAAAATTAGTATATTTCAATCAATTTTTGGATAAAGTCCGTCCAAGGAAAATTTGTATGTTAGGGTTCATATCAACACGATAATTTCAGAACTTAAACAGCTAGATAGATAAAATTTGGTACACAGTTTTAAAAATTAGGAATGTAGGTCCGTATTAAATTTTGGACGAAATCCCTCGAC
>BGPR01006675.1:25244-77934 GCA_013235015.1 Araneus ventricosus | reverse complement strand
TAAATTTTTTAATTCATCGGTAAAAGTTAGATAATAATTGATAATTTTTGAAGTTGGTGAATATATATATATATATATATATATATATATATATAATTTGCACTCACGCAAAGCAATTCTTTAATTGCTTTGTTTCATCTCGCACCTCTTGGATAATAAACTCGAAATCTTTGTCTTCAATTCTTAATGCCATCCCCACTCAACTTTATGTCATAATTTTATACCGTTTCAGCCACAAACGGTTCTTACTCGAATTTCTTTTTATTTTCCAGTGGCAACAAGAAGACTCGTCCTGTCGGTGTCGACTTCTTCCTATATCTCATAAAGACCAGAGAGAACATGCCCTCGGAACATCTGGCGACGGTGTTCCACCAGAAATTATCGGTCAACAATACTTTCGGCACGTTCCGAGTGGATACCAGCAAGACGGCTTTCGAAAGTAAGATTTTATTTATTTTTTTAATCTTCTGATGGCAGCAGGTGTTTTTTGTCGCCATCCATTTTTTTATTCCCGAAATACTTAAACTTGGAAGTCGTGGGCATGTCTTTTGTTCAGAGAAGGGTTTTCAAGAGAACCGGAAGTTGAGTTGTTTATTATCCTGTCTTCATGATGGAGGAAAGTTTTCTAGATTCTTTTTGATAAGACATGCTGCAAGGATAAAAAAAAATTTATATAGTAGTTTTGAGCAATCTTGAAGCGCTGTATTCAATTTTTTAAAAGTTTGGATAGTTTTATGCCTGGAATATGTTCTTGAATTTTTGACATACACAGCCAGAAGATGCATATTTTATGCTCTAAATGGAAATTCTCTAAGCATTGTATTTGTCAAAAAATAGAACTCAAAATTTTATTCTTCACGCTCTAGACCTTCCAGAGTCCGAGATTTTTATGAAATTAGGTCCGCATGCATGTCCGCATGCATGTGAACACGATGCTTCAGAAACGTGCCAGAGGGTTGGAATTTGATGTTTGGGTTTATCACCAGAATTAGAGATCTGTGTCTACTTTAAGTCGGTCCACTCATTGACTATCTTTCGGTCTGTCTATTCATGCATATGTGAAAGCAATAACTTAATAATAAATATAAAAAAGACTTTTAAAAAATGCTTTTACCAATGCATTAAAAAAGAAAAAATATTTTTCTCAAAAATCTGGAGGTCAGAACAAAAATCGGAAAAGCGTGAGGCGCAGGTAGAAAAGTTTTAAGTAAATTAGAATTGTAAGCGCATTTAAAATATATTTTATATGATGAATGTTTAATAACATTTCGTTTCTTATGATAATCATTGTGGTTTCATATGTTTCTCCTATTATTTTCGGCGCCTCACGCTTTTACGATTTTTGTTTTGATTACCAGATTTTTGAGAAAAAATTGTTTTTTTCCTTTTTAATGCATTGGTAAAAACTTTTTTTTATATTTATTATTTTCTAGATTTTAGTCTTTCATTTATGTCATAAGTCTATTTTTACTGATGGGATGACTTGATCGTACACTTGTTCACGTCTGAAGAGTGGCCATGTGGTATCTGTGATGTACCCAATTGAGCCGTTGACAAGTCCTTCTGCAACGTTTATATTTGATCTTGGCAGTACTTTAGCACTCATGAAGATCTCTAGTTCTTGAAAAATACTATAGATGGCGCCACGGTAACCTACCGAGTGCAAACGTCATTTTGCGATTTTGTTTAAAAAAATTGATAATTGTGAGTTCTAAAATTATTAAAATATTGCATTGCCATCAAGACCCAATAAATATACAAAATTTCAGAACTCTAGTGCATTAAAAAGTGAGTGAAAAATCGATTACAAAATTCCAATTTTACATACATACAAACATGAAACATTTCGAACTTAGTAAAAGCTTTTAAAACCAGGACCAGGTAATTGGATGAATTTAAGCATGCAATTCTTACACCCAAAATGTATAGATGTGACAAATTTTGGAACTAATCCATCCAAAGGTAACTGTCGATATAAATGAGAACACGATCATTCAAACACCCAACGAGCTAGCTAAATGAAATTTGTTATGTGATTTTGAAGCCCAGATTGTAGACTTGATTATTTGATTCAGTGAGTTGGATGCCAATAATGCATTCCATCTTTACCCCAGGAATTTCGACTCGATCCCTTTCGTTGTGGTCTTGGTCTCCTCATCTGGCAAAATTTTGCCAAATTCTCTCATTTAGAGACTTTTCGTGGTATTTTTTAATATCCATCAGAGTTCCACAAAGATACTTCATTTTCTGAGGAAGTATTTTAACCTTGCTTTGATTTGGTAAGTAGAGCTAAATTCGGACATTCGCACGAAAAGGTGCTTTTTACACTCCCGGGGTGATAAAAATTAGAAAGTGTATTATTGATGTGTATAATTTAAGTTTTAATGAAGCTATTCGATACATTTCTACTAAAAAAATTTACTATTTAACTCTCATTTTTCAATGAATATAAAACAAAAGTCCTCTCCATGGACGTCCCTACACATGAAATTCAAAATAATATCAACTTGCTCTCAAACAATTAAAAAAAATTATATTTTTCTTCAGTATTAACTGATTTAAAGTCTCTAGTTAAGGTCTAACTTAATATTTTTTAAACATATAATTTTTACTTAGGAATTAATTCCTAAACTTTGTCCCTGGAAAATTAACTTTCCCACCGTGGACAAAAAAATAGCTTTAAAAAAAATCATAAATAGCTACTAATGTCAAATCATCATGAAAGAGTTTATAAGAGAGACAGACACTTTGTTCTTTAAGGAAAAATTTTCGCTCTATTGCAAATTTGTTGAATATATTCCAATTTATTTGTTCCATTTAGAGCTTCGTAAAGTTCTCAGAGTCCACTTCGTGGACATCATAAATAAGTTAAGAAAAATCTAATTTATGAATAATATGCAAAAATTTTGATAGGTATAGTATCGAAATTAATAAAAATAAGTGTACTACTTTAGCCACTTAAAAACTAAAGCACTTAAAAATTCAAAATTTAGTTTTTGTCTCCTCCGTGGACACTGCATGTCTACAGAGAGGATGGCATTTCCAATGAAAGAAAACAAAATCTCAAAACTCATGATACAGTTCGATAAATTAAAATAATATCAATTAAAAGTTCTTTGGTAGGTATTTTTATGAAATTTAGTGATTTTCTTTTGTATTTCTTAAAATTAAAGTTGAAATTAGATTTTCGAAAATAATTAAGGTAAAGAATTCATATAAAATATTTATAACATTAAAGCTTCAATAATATAAACATTTTAATAGCTAAATTGATTTTGAAAAAATGGGAATATCAAAAAATAAAAAGCCAAAGCAGTCAGATGCTCATACTAAGAAGAGAATAGAGTAGAAAAAACTTAATACGAGACTTAATAGATAGATTATTAATAAATAAATATGATATTCCTTAAACTAGTATATAATTACTTTCCTGCAAAATTTTTACTTTCATTTATTTGAAATTGTTTTTAAATATTATTTAAATAATGCCATTATTTGAAAAGTGCTATTTATTTTAAAATGTTAAGTTTTCTTGCACTAGTTTTTTTATAACTAATTTTATTGTTTAATTATAAGAAATAAATCTGCCCAATAATTAGTTAATTATGCTTTCGTTTAAAATGTAAAAGTTCCGTTCACTATCATGTCTCCTTCGTAGACAGGTAAAAAAATTTTAAGTAAAAAAAAATATATATAAACACAGTATAAAATAAAATAGAAAACTTGACCGCTAATATAAGGTTATTTATTAAGCTTAAATGGAAAGATCCAAGCAATTTTTAAGATTGTTTACACACTTTTGTGAAATAATTTTTTTAGTTATTTGTACGGTCGTCAAAAAAATGGGATACTTCTGTAACTCTGGTATTTATTATCAGGTCTTCAGAAAATTAGTGTTGATATTGATGTCTCAAGGGGAAAGGTTTATTCAGATAAAAAAATTGATTAACGGAGTTAATTAACATAGTTGATTAACTGCAGTCTCGGAATTTCCCATTACACCTATAAATTTTTTCCTCTAAATCGACTCCCCGTCATGAAATTAGCCTCCTCAAGGATTTTTATAGAGTTTTGATTAAAATTTCTTGAGTTATAGGATTTTGGAAGATAGCCTTTCCCATGTTAATTGAATTTTAGGAACTTCTGACGATACCTCGGAAATTATTATATATTTTTCAAAACTTTTTTCATTTACTAAAAGAGCACTACTTTTTACATAAAATCATGAAAAAATTCATAAATAAAAATAATTTTTTTAAAAATGTTAAGCATGACTGTCAAAAAAAAGGGAATTCTAACATAGTAAAATGTTAACATGAGAACGAAGATGAGACTTTATAACGCCGGTATCCAAAAAATCAAGTACATATCTACAATAGTTTCCGAAATATTTACAAAAAACTGTAAATTCTCACTGTTCACAGGCAATGCCCACTTTTTGAGGGACAGTATATATTTATTTGCATTTATCGGTCTAGTCTTCATGAAGCTCGTGATTCATGAAAATTATGAATTTTATTCGTGACTTTATTTTAAAAAGTGTTCTTTTAGTGAACAAAAAAAGGTTTGAGAAATATATAATACTTTCGGAGATATCGTCAAAAGTTCCTAAAATTCAGTTAACATGGGAAAGGCCATTTTTCAAAACCATATAACTCTAGAAATTTTAATCAAAATTCTATAAAACTTTTGGGGGAGGCTAATTTCCTGACGGGGAGTCCATTCAGCGAAAAAAATTGATAGGCATAATGGGGAAAATTCCGAGATGGCAGTTAATTAACTCGGTTAATCAGTTTTTTGATCTGAATAAACCACTCCCCTTGAGCCATTAACATCAACACTAGTTTTGTGAAGACCTGAATATAAATACCAGATTTACAGAGGTGTCCCATTTTTTTGTTGACGACTATACCTTTTTCATGAGAATGACCCAATTATAATGTACGGTATTAAAATGAGCTCTAAATACATGCTGCTCGACCACCAACTATCATTTTTGCAAAGACATCACGGGAATTATGCATTCTCCACCAATTCAGCAATTTAACTCTATTAACACGTTCGCGGACTTGAATACTACAACATTCATTTTAATTGCGTTACAAAATAATCTGAATGATAAAACATTTAAATTTATAAACCACTTTATCATGCAGTTAATTCTATATAGCCGTGATTTGTAAACTACGGCCGACTTAGAGTTCCTATCCGGCCAGTCTGCAAATTTGAAAATAATAGTATAATAATTAAAAAATAGTTTAATCAATACTTGTTTCAAAAAGTATCATAGACTTCTAGAAATGCAATCGCATTAGTAATATCGAATTTTTTAAGTATTCTCTTGAAGCTTTATTGGGTTTTATTATAATTTATATTGGCTTGCCCTTTTTTCATTTCTTTTCTGGCCCCACTCTTAAGAAAATTGCACATCCCTGACATGAAGTCTTAATTTTTTGAAATTTTTCTGCTCTTTAAAATGATTAACTGAGTATTATCTGAGCATAATTTGAGTATTTTCATCTTGTTCTGTCTTTAATTTCTATTGTCCGTGAGTGTTTTAATTACCAAAAAAATATTACTACTCATTTGGACAGAGCCCTCTTTCTTTGCCTCGCATGACTTCCTATTTCCATTATTCCAAACCAATAGCAACAAAAAACAGTTCTGTACTTCATTTTATCTTCATTGCTAACATTCAATGGATTCCCAATCTAGGATCCTTAAACAAGAAATTCACTGAGAAGAAAGAACGTGGAATTAGCGTTTCAATTCAGTTAGTTATACCAAAGGGTTTACTTGCGATTTCGTTAGCCGGAGCGGGGATCAGTAGAAGCAAGAATTTCTTTCCCTAAGCAGATCCGTCCGTATAAGAAGTTTTCTGTGGAATATTTTCTTTTGAGGAAATTGGATTATACCATTGATCTTTTCCGGAATTTTTGTTTTATTTCTTCATTCGGGCATTGACTCGGCACATAATTGAGAACTGATCTAGTTTCCTACTGTGGTGTTATTGATCGGAGAGAAACAAATTACCCAAAACGGAATTAAGAAATACAATCTCAAGACTTTGTGCGTTTGTTATTGTAGGCGGTTTATTTTTTATTAGCGTTCTTTGTTGTATTAATTTTAACTTTGGCAGAAAGTACGCTTACATTGTATTAGACACTTCTATTATATGTTACAACTTTTGTCTTGCTTTTTACAAGCATACGTTATGTCTTTTTTCAAAAGTATCAGTGTCTGTTCTTTCTGCGCAAAACCCTTGCAGTTTTGATGAAATAGCTTTTTAAGCGGTTATTCAAAATCTGCCAAAATTCTACAACTTTTTTGCGGTAGTTATTTGTATCGTATTCACTTAATCTTTTGGAGGCAGATCACAAGCTATATTTTCCAATCGGTAAAAAAATTGATTTCGGAATACTAGTGTGGGGAACGTGATTGTTAAAGGTTTTCACGGTAACTCCGGTTTCCTGTTAATTAAGCTACTGTCTATATGTTTTCAGTCTCTTTATTTTTAGTTCAAATAATTGCATTTTGATACTAATGCCTTTATTCGTTAATTCCTACTGCATTTGCTATGTTCTTTTTTATATTTCAAATACATTTGATACTTTAAATATTCAAAAAAATAATTCTAAAATGTCCATGTCCACTTCCTTTAATTTCCACATGATATAATTAAATTAGCATGTGCTCTTGTTTTGGGCCCTTTTACCCAACTTGAAAAAAATACCACAGATTTGTGTTAATTTTAAGTACCATATCTCTGATTCCCGACTATTTTCTTATAAGCCTTATTGTTCATATTAAAAGAATTTTTTTAATTATTAAATACATTCAAAATTCATTACATTCTGAAGAATTATTCCCAACTTCTAATATACGTAGAATATCACGGTTGCGAAAAATTCAGTTATTTTCTTCCTCTTTGAAATTTCAAAAAATTGACAATTGGTGTTGCTTGTTAAGCGACAATGTAGTCATTTAATTTTAGCGCATAATGGCCTTACTATGTTCCTTTAAAGAGTATTAATTAATCCATTTAAATGATAGAAATATCTGTTATGCGTCTTTTCGTGCTATCTTTGTGTTGATAATTGGGATGATGATCTCTTCCCTCAATAATTAAGAGCCTAGAGTGTAAATCGGAAAATCGAATCGCGTTGAATTTAAGTAATGACTTTCATAAGCGATTACAGTTTCATTCTAACAATGCAGTTTCGAAATTAAAGATTCAGTAGTGTTCATTAATATGTGGTAGAGCATAAAATTTCATTGCACATGTGTTGATTTTTTCTTCAGATTCCATTACATGATACCTTTTGGAAAAATAATACCAACATGTCAAGCGACTTTTTGCTTGTTTCAGTTTGCTGAATTCTGGGACTGATTTTTCCAACATTTTTGCGATTTCATTACCCCAATAAAACGTTTCTCTTGCCAAGAAAATAGCTTTACTTCAAAGTTCAGGCTCCAGGGCTACAAACGGCAATATCGTAGAAAATTAATCTTCATATATAGCCAGTCCTTTATTTGCTTCAGTCGAAGGACAAGAAGATATCTAGGAAACAGACAACATAACTAATTACAAAAACGTTTAGAATATTTCCTCTCTTTTAATAATTACTGTATCTACCCTATTTAAAAATATTTCTATTGCTGAAAATAAACAAATTTATAACACCTTCAGTTTGTCGGGAACATAAAAATTACCTATTGTTATTAGCATTATTTTAATAACTACTCTCCAAGGATTTCCAATGAGTAAATTCATGCGACTGTCAGGTGGTGAACGTAACTACGAATGCCATCTTGCATTTAACTAAGCATTTTTGGTAATAATGTAATAGCATTATCTGTTTTCTACTGCAAAAGAGCGTTGGAACTCAGAATTGTATTGGTGCGACACAACGTTTGTCACATAAGCAAAGTGATCTCATGGTTACTGACGGTAGTACCCGTTTTCTGTAACTGATTTATTCCCTTTTCTTTCACCTATAGTGATTCAGGAGGAGCCCTTGAAGCCACCGACCCCCGCTCCGGAGGAGGAGAACGTGGAACCTCCCATTCCCCAGTGGGCAATAGCTGTCATCGTCATCGGAGCTGCTTCTCTCATCTTCATCGTCCTCTTCGCTGCAGTCACAGTGAGTAACTCCCAGAAACGTCTCATTTCTGAGATGTTTCTGCCATTTTTATATTTGGCAGAAGCAAAGCTGTTATACTTTGGATGTCATCTTCAATCAATACAACCCTTTGTCTGGTTTCCACTACTATTTTTGATTATTTATATCATCAAGAAAATTGTTAAAAAGCAACAGTTACATTGCTTTTGTTTATTTTGGGCAGTATTTTTTGAGTGCAACAACATATTTTTGAAATATGTAACACTTTACTCGTTGTTCGGAATTTATTTCTGCATCATAATCATTGATAGGACAAGTGAAATTCTTTCTAAGCAAAGTGCTCCTAATTAATTTTAATTGATATTCAAATGCAGATTGCATAATCATTTTATGGGATCCGAAATTCGGACGTTTTGATTATACTCAAGAATTTAAAATCTGGAGTTAGGGCTATACGAAAGTATTACTGTCCATGGCTTATTGGTAACAATTTAACAATTAGTATGCATATTTTTGTTAAACGGTACTCAATTATTCTGATAAAACACTGATGTCATTATATGAGCACGATTCAAAGTTTTGACATCCATCCGCAATAGTTATCATCTTTTTTCTGAAAATTAAAACGGATCAATCAATCAATCAAGCTGCAGCCGTAACACTCCTTCGCCCGTCGGCCTTTATCGGTTTTTAACCTTAGGATAAGTCGGTTTTAGATATGGAGTAGGAACACTCTTGACGGGAAGGCGAAGGCAGATTCCGTTTGTCCAGAGATTATAAGAAAAAGAAAATTTAACCCCCTCTGAAATTCCCTCCACTAATTTTTTAAAGACTGGGACTACAAGATTAAAGAAAATGCAACTGAGGGTAATTTTCTAACAAGGTGGCATTTTCAAAGGTTAAAAAGCAATCGAAGTAGGAGATTCAAAATCACTTTTCAGCCCCTCGCATCTAAGCAATTGCAGCTATCGAAACCCTTTCACTATAAAAGTTGTTCCATAGGATAAGGCGATAATTCGCGTAATTTCAATGATATTTCTGTCTTCAATCGTAAGAAAGTTATGGGGAAATAAAAATTTCAACCCCTTATCATTTCCACCTCCTTACATGGCTCATTTACCTACTCGGAAGAGGTTCGGGTGCCACGTACCACATGTTGGCTGAAATCCAATTAAAATTATTGTAAGTTATCGTGTTCCCAAGATAACATGAGCAAAGCGTTACATAAATATATACCGCGAACTTTTTAATGAGGGGGGTGGATTTGCATTCTAAAGACCATGATCTGTGGAGATCTCCAGAAGTTTTCTCGATGTAGTTTCATGAGAACCATTAGAGTAGGTAACATACCTATAAGGGATCCACCTAAAATGCAATTTAATTTTATACTTTAGGCTACTTCTAATAAGTTGTCATTTTATCCATTATTTAATGAAGCGTCACTGCGGGCGTCATTTGCTTGGTAAGTCTCTCTCTTCAGGATCGGAATTTCGATATCAGATTCATCGTGTTATGCGAGGCTGGCGTGAGTTCAATGCGTTGAGGTGGATCAAAGATCTTCTCATTGTAAACATGGAGAACAGATTGCTACCTCAAGTGTCATCATCTGATCACGGATCAAAATTGAAAGGTCCCTCTCAAAAGAGCCTTCCTGTAGCTCCAAAATGGAAGAAAAGCTGACGTAATATACTAGTTTAGCTACATAGTGCTATAAATAAAGTGATGTGAAAAAATGTCATTTATAAAGGTGGAGTTTTAACTCTATTCATTGGGAAAATTTAAATCCTGAAGGCACAACTGTGTTCATTTCCAAAAGATATACCCGCACTAAACTCTTCTCTGGATTTTCATTCAAGATATATGCAGGGTGTCTCAAAAATGTAAACACAGTTTAAATTATTATAACTTCAGTTTTTATTCACATATAATTAATATTTAAATTGCAAACGAATCTGCATAAAATTTCCTCCTATCGCAGATGTTCAAAACTATTACCGCTCTGCGGGAAGATTATTTGGACCGATGAAGCCACGTTCAAATTAAATGGCACAATTAATCAACATAATTGCAGTTACTGGGTAACTACAAGTCCACATGTTACGCAGGAACACCATGTAAATTTACCATGAGTTACAGTGTGGTGCGGCATTTCAAGCGAAGATTTAATTGGACCATTATTTTTTGGCAGTACTGTGACTGTGGGGCCAATTACTTGAATTTATTGCAAGAATCTGTTTTACCACGCATTCGGGAATACTTTGGTGAAGATGGCGAATTTTATTTCCAACAGGACAGAACACCTCCACACTTCTCATTGTGATCTAAACAAATGGCTTCGACGAAGAGGTCCCATAGAATACAGACCTGACGAAAGTGGACTTCTTATGGGGATACCTTAAAGATAAAGTCTTCTCCTAGAAAACTGACGACAGTAGAAGAATTGATAGCGGCAATTGAGCAAGAATGTGCAGCAATACTAAATGAAATGTTTGTTGAAGTTTGTGAATCAATAGCTCTCCGTTATCAGTAGTCTATCGACCAGAACGGTAACGATTTTGAACATCTGCGGTAGGAGGAAAAGTTATAGATTTTATGCAGATTGTTTTGCAATTTAAATTTCATTTTTATGTGAATAAAAACTGAAGTTATAATCATTTAAACTGTATATACATTTTTTGAGACAACACTGTATATCCATTACGTTCCTCTCTCCAGAATTATTTAAGGCACTGTTTCAACTAATGAGCCATGTTTTGTTCTGCACAGATCTACGGCCATTACACATGATGCGACGCTGTATTAGTGAATTTTTGAAATAAGTGAACACGATATTCTTTATTAATAGTTTAAGTGAAGGGCCTTCACTTGTCTAGTACTAGAGTTTCGAGCTTTGGAATTGCGGGCTCGAGACCCGATTCCACCAAAGAATTTTGTATTCGAGATTTTTGATCTATCAACACGGATAAAAGATCTTCTCGTTCGTGAAATGTGATTTGTTGTCTACTTATCGGCCTCATTATCTGAGCATTCTTGAAAACCATAAAGTACATCCCAAAGTAGCTCTCGAGGAACTTCAAAATGGAAAACTACTATAAAATATTATTTTAACTTGAAAATGTTCTTTAAAGAAAGAAACAAAAATGAACGTCATTTCTTCTCTCAAGGTGAAAGTCTAACTTACTTCATCGAGAAAATTTAAATGCTTGATTATATTCTCGAATTTGGGAGTCCTACACGCTAACTTTTACAATTTCAGTCCTACTATAGCATACGTTAATTTTCTTTCCCCATAAGACAATGTTTCGACTAATGAGCCATATTTTCTTCTGCACAGATCTACGGCCGTCACCACATGAGGCGACGGTACAGCAGCAAGCTGAGCGAGGAGGACATGGAGCGGTCTTCTGGCGAGTGGGAGAGCAAGATGGCGGCCGCCTACGAGAACATGGCTGCGGACACCATCTACGACGCCGAGGACTTGCACAGCGACTCCTACAAGAAGGTAAGCTGGAACCTTCGTGGAATATGTTTTATAAATAAATCAAACAAAATCCTGCGCTTAAATGGATATGAAAAAGAACATTCCATTTTATCCATGATAATGCAATAAGATACGTGAAAACATTTGCCATGCGAAAAATAGAAATTACTTGTGTGTTCCATGAATAATGTGTTGACAAGCATCGTAACAAACAATTTTTTGATAGCATACCAAGTGAGAAATAGCTATGGCATGCAGTAAAGCACCATCTTTCAAGGGACTGGCTTAAGACGTATTAATAAACAACTTTGATTATTACAAATTTAATGCTACTAATGCAAATTCATTTAAAAGTATTAATTTTAAAGTTTTTTTAACCCTCTGAGCGCCCAATTATTTTGAACTTTTAGCTAACAGGTTAGAAAGCTTAGCTTTTAAAGTAAATGGATCGATCTTTTTTGTATTTAATTTGTATTTAATATTTTAGCCATGATTGTTTAAGAAAATATAAATACGGGCTATCTGCTTTTGAACTGAATATGAGGAACGGAAAAAGACATTTGCGCCGCTCGGAGGGTTAAAAATAATCCTAGTATACCACTATATAATGTGGAAACAATTAAATTTTAAAACTATAAACTTATAATAAAAGGGAAAAATCATACCTTTATTGCATATCTAGAGTACTAACTATACATTTCTTACGTGATTCGATTTGTGTGCGTGCTGGTAGGTCTTTATATCGGATGCTATCCCCCTGCTTTCTAGGGAAAGTTTCCTCCGAACTGGAAATAATGAAAATTTGCAAATTTTAGGAAAGGGGAAAGCAATGTGCAACCAAAGCTTTGCGTCCTTTGGCTTTGTATAAAAGACAAACTTTATCATTGCTATGGTTACGGATGATTCAAGATTGATGAAACGACGTTTAAATATAAGCAAAGCATAAATGAGAAACGTATAAGAAGTGGTTATCTGTATGGAAATTACTTGAGTGTTCCATGAATAATGTGTTTACAAACGTCGTAACAAAAAACTTTGTTGGTAGAATACACTTTAGAAATAGCCATGACAAATTTTGTTGACTCAAACCAGTATATAACCCATAATAGCCATGTCATTTGCTTTTGATCATTCGAAAAGCATTTATCAAGAAGTTTCTGTTCTCAAAGTATCCGTCTGATTATCAAATTCGAATACAATACTTTATAAATAAGCACTTAAAGCAAGCAATGTTGAAAGTCCGAACTGTTGATTAATTGATCGGTTTGTGAATGGACCATTTCTTGGTAAATGTTCCATTAAAGAGGTAGGTTGACTTTGAGAAATGTAGAATTAAATCTCCGGCTGGATTTCAAAATGCCATCTGCCATTAATTCCAACATTAATTCGCTGTGACATTTTGTCATTCCGTTGCCATGCAGTGAAGCAGAAATGTGTGATAAATTATCCAGAATATCCGTTAACTTATACCTCTCCGTAATGATTTACGCAGGCCTCAAGTGATTAATATTAATTTCCCAACGAAAAGATGTACCGATAAGCATAAATTTAGACATGATTAATTATGGAAGCACTGTTCTATAATATCTGAAAGAAAAATCTACATGTTTTATTGACAAGAAAACTGTTCGAAACTTTTCAGTGTTATGGCCTATTAAAGCGCCGCAAAGTTATTTAATGGACTGCTTTAGAATGACTTGAAAATTATCATAGTGATATTTAAAAAAATCATTAATGAAAATTTGTAAATGTTATCTCAAATCATTCGAACATAGTATTTTAAACTTTTTCTGACGGGCCGATTCTAACGGCTGTCTTAACGCTAATTCATTAGTTTCTCTTTTCTGGCGTAACTAGTATTTCGGCTCTTTAATCTACCTATAGATTACTGCCATCCTTTATTGTATTGTATCACCACATTTACGGTAGAAGTTGTTGTATTGCCACATGTACGGTACATGTTGTAGATGGGAAAAACCTATCGGTTTAAACCAAAAACCGGCTTTTTTTTTGTTTCTGTTAACCGGTTTTTTTCGGTTACTTTTTTGCCTCGGTTTAAACCGGTTATTTTTTTACAAAATCCAGAAACCAGGGCAAAAAACCAGGTCGGAAGATAGCCTCGATTTGAGGTTCGATTGGACTAAAATTTACCAAGTTATAAAGCTTTGAATTTCATCATCTTAGGCCAATCCCCGACACCCGTTTCCTCGAGTCATCTGTTGGTCGGCGGATTACTGAAAAAGTCTTTATTAACAGATAAATATTGGCCAATGGGTTGATTTCCTGCAAAATCAAGACTAATAAAAAAATTTGTCTGCAAACAGCCTCTGTTTTTTCTAGCCAGAAAATATTTATCTTTTGTCAGAAGTTCTGTGTCGTCCGAAAGATTAGTATCTACGATGAGTGATGTTTCCGATGAGAGATGTCGATTCGCGGATCAACACATTGCTGAAAGAGTCTTTATGAGCAGATTAGATAATAAATATTGGCCAATGAATTAATTTCTTGTGACAACAATGTTAATAAAAATTTTTATGTAGAATACTTACTTATGGCAATAATTACTCATTTATTATTATTACATATTGTATTAATTGCTTATTTATAATCATTACTTAATACATTAAGTATTAATACAATAATTAATTACTTATTGCATATTATTATTAATAAAACATTCTGTCCACAAACGTTGATTTAAAAAAAAAAAATCCGAAAGCCATTTTTTCAAAAACCGGTTATTTTGAACGGTTTTAACCGCCAGGTTAAACCGGAGGTGAAAAAATTAGGTTTAATCGAAAACCGTTTTTTTTAAATAACCACCATCCCTAATGTACGGTGAATAGATGCATTGGTTTTGAGAGATTATAAAAATAGACAATGGGTCTTATCTTCGAATGAATTTAAAAGGAGGTAGGAATTGCCTCTTTGTTCGTCAGATCGATGTTTAGAAAGGATATGGGAGATTTCAAATAGTCCCTAATGGGAAGGTTAATTGGACATTTCATAACGAATAAAATAACTGTACATTGTGGGGCAAAAATGTGGATGGAAAAATGTTAGATATTCGAAATTTATTCTTCCATATTTGTGAAACTTTGGTTTCAGTTAAATTATGATACTGTATCGTTATATAATTAATTATCTTTGTAGTTTCTATATCATTTAACGCGAAGAGTTGACGAATAATTTTTTTTATTAATTCAGATTTAAGTTTAAAACACTGGACGTTCAGGGTGTACACAAATGAAGTGACTCATTTCAAAAATTAATTGAAAAAACTAAAGATGTTGGAACTACGGTTTTTTTTAAAATAAGAGCACATCTAAAAAGTTTTTTTAAGACAGGTAACACGGCGTTACGCCGTTCTAAATTTATTACAGCTAGAAAATTCCGTACGCAATGGCTACGGATTAGGAAAAGCCGATGCTTGTTTCTTGTTTCTTTTTTTAGTTTTTTTTGAATATCACAAAAACTATTCAATTTTCAAACTACATGTGATTTAACAAATTAAAGAGCGTAAAATTCCTTACAAATGCATGCTTTTATTTTTCTTCCAGTTTTAATATTTTCTCAGATAATGGCTCTAAACAAATTTTTGATTCCAGTAATTTACAATCCCCTGGACCACCGAAATGACACGTTACTTATCTGGAAAAAACTTTTTGAGATACGCTTTCATTTTTAAAAAACGTAGTTCCAACATTTTTAATTTTTATTAATTTTTGAAATGAGTCGCTTCATTTGTGTACACCCTGTACTTGAACTTCACATTTAGATTACGCCATTGATGGTAAGAAAAAATAGCATTTAATTCGTAAAGAATTTTAAAGGAAATTATTCATTACTGGTTATAATGATTTTTCTTTCATTTAATATATCAAGTAGCGAGTTTCAATTTTGCTTAGAAACTATATCTCAGTATTGCAATTATTAGAGAAAGCTATATTTTCATATTGCAACTATGCCTATTGAACTAATAAAAATAAATATTTATTTGCATATGTAAATTCTTTATGCAGAAGAGTCTTCTAAGTTTATTTAAAAGAAACGTATGTGAACTTTATGTAAGCAATATTTTGAGTAATATAAAATAAATTAAATTCTAGCTATTGGAAAATTAAGTTTGTTTCGAAAACTGATAGTGGTTGCATAAATAATAATGAAATTAATATATCACTTAAAAAACCAATGTCTTTAAAAATAAGTTTAATCTGTATGGTTTAGAAATGCAGTGTGTCCTAATGACATGACCCTAATTTCGAGAGGTCGCTATACTTAACAGAAAGTTAAAAAGCATAAGAATGTAAAATTAGATAACTGTACTCACAAAGCTTTTATAAAAAAAATCAATGCATTTCCACGTGGGTTCTCTTGGTAGCCCTGAGGATATCCAGCCAGTAGTCCAGTTCCAGCTATATCCGCTATAGCATTTCCGCAGTAGCAATAACAACCGTTATTAAGGCACGAAGGTCCTCAAAAGAACGGATCTCCATCGAGTAGATTTTGTCTTTGACGTAGCCCGAAAAGAAAAAATCCAGTGCAGTGACTGCTGGAGATCTTGGTGGCAAGGCAACTGTGCCACCACGACGCATCCATCGGTTAGGAAAAGTTGTATCCAGAAAGGCTCGAACATCCGTGCCCTAGTGAGAAGGGACCCCATCTTGTTGGAAGATAACAGAGGGTTGTAAATGCTGCATTTGGAGTATTGCGCAAATTTGCGATATGTCTAGGTAAAGGTTTGCCGTTACACAAATCTCAGCAAAGAAAAATGGTCCTATGACTGTATCGTGTAAAAGAGCGCACCACACATTGATTTTTGGACCGTTTCTTTCCACTTCCTGTACTGCATGGGGATTTTCTGAGTACCAAATTCTGCAGTTGCGCTTTTTCACTTTTTTCCCACATGAAATGCTGCTTCATCTGAAATGACGTGGTTTAGAAAATCGTGTTCATTTTCGATGCGAGATAACACCTCCACAACAAATGCAACACGCCGCGGCCCATCATTTGGTTGCAGTTTCTGCTCAATATGCATTTTGTAAGCATACAGCCTCGGTTTTCGATGAAGCACATTATGAATAGTTGATCGTGTCATATATAATTCAGAAGCTGCCTTCCTGATCGGCTTACGAGGGCTCCGAACAAAAGCTTGTCCAACATCTTCCACATGTGTATCAGAAAATGAACGTCGATTACCTCGGGATCTTTTTTGTACATTTCCAGTTACGAGAAACTTTTTTGCCACTTTTTAATGCTCTTTGCATCTTGTGGATTTCTTTTATAAACTGTTCAAAACATTCTTTGCACTGTTAATATGGATTTGTGTTCTGCATGCCAGAGAAAAAATTGTGCCTTCTCTTACGGTGATACCATTTTTCAGTTTGTCGGCTCATAAGAAGAACGAGCGTCATACGCGAAAAATAAAAATTGTCGCCAAAATCTAAGAATTAGGCAACCAATTCTGTCTAATATCGCCAACAGATTTTTTTAAATCGACTGTTCAAATTAGGCACATTTGATTCGGACACATTCATTTAGAATTATAGCTCTATAGTGCATATGTGTAGATGTGTAATACGGAAAATATACAGCTTTCTTTTATTACACACCAAACCATCGCTAGAAAAATACTTCTCAAAACTATCGTATTTTACTTGGCTATCAACACAATAAGATTGAACAGAAGTCTTATTTTCTTCATAATAGTTGCATTGTTTTCCTTAAAATATTTTACAATTTCTATGCCTTAGGTAAACTTATAGACCCTTGCATATTTATATTACGACGAAGGTAGTCAATGAATAAGTAATAAAAACGAGACTTCACTAATACCTAATGTTGCAGTGAAGCGAAACAAAATGTGTTTTGCTCTCTTCAGCTTTTACGAATACGTTCCATGTCTCTTCTTTGTTTACTGTAATAAAATTTCCCATCTCGGAAGAGTGCAGTCAGGGAATTTAGCTTTTCCTTTCTTGTATTTTTCTCTGCTACAAGAGAAAGGGACAGTATTGGTATTCTGGATCTCTGTGTTTCTTCAATTCCCAACTGTTCCGAAATATAAAAATCTTTTATTGTATGATCTTATTTTAATCGGATCGCTTTTCTGTAAGGATAAATTCCATTTCTTTTAAATATTTTAGATGCGACTGCATAGAATTATTGCTACGTTTAATATGTTTTTAAATTTGACAATACTGCAATTTGCTAGTGAAGAAAAATGCCTGTAATTATTACAACAGAGCTATATATGTATTTTTTAAAATTTTGGTAACACTCTAAATCGGTAATAAAGAAAATATTTCTGTAATTATTACAGCGACATACACAGTGCGTTTAAAGACTTCATTGCATCTTTTAAACACACCGTCGAAAATCTAAACACAAATGAACGCTATTTTTTTATTTACAGAAAAACTTGCAAAACAATTTCGTACTCTACGTATCATAGAGCCTTTAAAAAACTGTTTCCGTCGTATCAAGGTGTTTTGTCTCGAAAGAAGAGAGAATAGAGTTATACAGTGTGCGTTATAATTTACTCGCAAGTTTGAACTGAAACAATTTCTCAGAGCTTCACTAGATGTCTCTGAGAATGCATGCAATGAGAAAGCGTATGAAAGAAAATTGTATAACGTTACTCTGACTCTTTTTCAAAATGCCTTCCAAACAAATCATATTCAACTGAAGATCTTATTTTTATTGTTAAAAAATTGTTTGGCATTGATAAATTTGGTTCTTTTAGTATATCGCCCCTCTGCACATACAACAGATTAACAGTGAGTTTAGAACGCGAGTCGTCTCGTATTGTATTGGCCACCTTGTTCACCAGATATTAATCCATGTGATTTCTGTTTTTGGAAAATTTGGTTCAAAGGAAGAAATAAAAAGGCCTTATTAACCTCAGAAATGTCAGAACTGAAACACTTTAACGCATGAAGAAAGAAACACTTGAAATCTGTATATGACAAACTTTTGACTAGGTTGCGCGGAGGTATTATGTTACCTCTGAAGAACACTATCCATTCCATACTTTTTTCACCTTTACAATACAAAAAATGATTTTTATTACCATCTGCAACAACTCAAAAGTTATTTCAGTTGAAAGTTGTAGGTTAATTAAATTTCACACTGTATAATTTGTGTATATTATTATTTTAGTGTAATGAGTGAAAAGTAATAATTTTAATTTGTACGGAGCCATATTTTATTGTATTTCCTAATCTTTGTTAAATATCCGCATATAACATAATTAATCTTCTCCATTCTTCTTTTTCATGCAGTCTTATATTCTGGACTAAGGTTTGTCTTAATTTTTTTGTTACTTTTCTGCATATAAACTTTGTCTTGTAGCTCATTTATATTGCACGTTTTATAGCTCATTCTTATTGCGAAAATAGAGCTTGTTATAAAATTTGTACTTGTATACGGAAGGATGAAAGGTACAGTGGTGTAAGACACTTTTTTTTCGGAGATTCATATGACTCCAGAAGCACTTTAAAGCCGACCATTCATTTGAAGTATAGCCATTCCATTTGTCCCAAGCCCATTCTTTTTCCCCACCCATTTTAATCGAAAAATACATGCACGCCATTCGCTTGTATTTAGAAGAACGAAGGTAGGGGGAGCGATCTTCTTTCCCTCCCTATAGCTGCTTGTCAATCGCTCTTCGATTCTTTTCAAAAATTTTTTGGAGACAGTAATAATAAAATTAATAACATTTTTTAGATAATATTAATAAATAGATCCTGATTTTAAAAATTCATTTTAGCAAGAACTATTATTTTAAAATTTAAAAAAATGAAACTTTTAAAGTTTTTTAAAACTCCTATAAAATTCTTAATTTTTAATATTTTTTAGTTATTTTAAGTGATTTATATTTCTTGGATTCTTGGAAACAAAAGTTATCATGGTATTGGTGATCTGACACTTTTTAATTTTTACTAATTATTTTTGTGGAGAAAACGTGAAGAAAACATGAAAATTTCAACTTCGACATTTTTTCTAAAAATAACTAGAACTCTCAGGCTTAAATCCATGCTAATTCTTATAGTGCATATGTATGAAAGTATCTACAAAAAATTTCAAAGCTCGGTCTTGAAGAGGAAAAAAGCCTTAAAAGCATCAACACAAACAAAATTCTGATAAAAATGCATTTAAAGTTTGTAAAGGCGTAAAAGAAAACTAATAACGCCTGTAGAGGTCTATTTTTTTAATATGTATTTCCCAACTTATAAAGTGCACTAAAACGCTATTTTAACTCAATATGATGGAATATATTTTTTCTAATCTATAAATATGTAATTAGTCTTCCAGCTCTTCAAAACATTGTCTCTTAGCAACTCCAGAACGTTTCAGTCGTAGCATTTTTTCAATAGAAAAATTAATAAAGAACAATAATATTATGCTGCAGAGCTTCTAAGTAAAAAGAACTTTGTTTTAAAATTAATATTGGTCTTGAAAATGTCATTTTTATGAATATCAGTTAGGTAGTAATGAGAACTCAAAATGAGCGCAGAATGTAAACAAACGGAAACGATTTGAGTAGTGAACGTTGAAGTTATTATAACCATTTCACCTAAGGAATTAATTTATTCACAAAATATTTTTGTTTAATTTTAAGAATGGGAAAATGCTTCAAAATGAAAACGAAACTAAACACGCCTACTCGGCTATCAAATTTTGAGACTGACAATGCTCAGGAAACTTCAAATATCTGTAAAACTATTTGAATATCATATCCAAAATTTGGAGTCAAGTTTCCCAACCGTATGAGCCATCGAAAAATGCAAAAAAAATTTCGATATAATTTTTATTTTTAGGGTACTTTGTATAGCCTTAAAAAGACGCGTTGACGAACCATCGCATGCCGATTGTCTCGGTGAAATCGTAATTATCTTCTGCCATCGTTACTTTCCTACATTTTGGTTGATGTTCTCTTCTAACAGGGGGACAGCAGAAGAAAATGAAATGATAGTCCAGGATTTAAAAGAAGATTAAGGCGATGCATTTTATAGAAAAAGAAGACATTCAATTTTGTATACATTGAAACTGCGTATCTATAGTGACACACCCAATAACTCAAAAAATATTGTACATCATTATATGATATTGAAAAATATTTGCGATATTGTATAATATTGTCCAATGCCATATAATATTAAACAATACCGTGCAATATAATCCAACATGCTACCAATTGGACATTGTACGAATCATGAAGAAATTATATTTCATCACATGCCGATTGTTGCGATCTTTCACCACAATCCTAATTCTCCTATCGCTGTCATCATCTACCATCCTATATTTTGGAAAATAGGGATTACAAAAGAAATTAAAAACTTTGTTCAAAGTATTCAATTCCTGATGAATAAACAACTGGAAATCGCATCCTGAAGCCGTGTTCTGGCTGTCGGATTTATGACCACATACCATATATATTGAGAAGAGAAATGTCTTTCTCTTCAGTTTAAGCATGGAACTATAATTCAAATTATTCGCAATTTAATTTGATACCTTACATTTGGCACATGGAAATGTAATTCGAATACTTTGCACTATAATTTGGACAATTGGTAGACGGAACTAAATGCGAAAATCGCCCAACATTTACGACTTGAGTTCTACAAAAATATAATTGAAAAATGTTCCATTATTATGATTAACAACTTTTTAATAATTTAAACAGATTCGCCCACCAAGTCGCTAGTTCTATCAAGTAATCATGCGAATAGGGTAAAAATAGTAACGTGCAGTTCGAAAGCTGCAAAAGGGGTTATGAATGCAATGTTGCACTCAAACTGGAAAACCATCCGTTTTATAGTGGAGAGTAATTAATACATATTTTTTCTTGGCATCAAATTTGTTCAATATTGAAATATTGTTTTCATGTAGATTGCTATTATTCCTCTGTAATAAAATCTGTTTCGTGCTATTGATTGTTGTGTGTGATAATTGTTATTGTCAAAGCCAATTTTATTCAATTTAAAGTTCAAATAATTATCACCCTATTCTAAATAACTCACTTTTTTGTGTTCCTAATTATGTTTTCTCGTTGAATTTCAGAGCAATCGCATCGCCACTTTTCACGGCATCCCATCGACCTTGAAGCGCTGCGACAGTTGGTCAAGCAACGGCTGGACGACACCACCGAAGAGGAAGAGGCCCCACGTCCACTGAGCAACACGCCCCCATCCCCCAACTGCATGCACTAAGGCACACACTCGACGCAGCACACATCACAGACTCGAAATTTATTTTTTATGCCTCAACAGAGATCATATCGTGCTATTCTGAGGTGTCCCACAGTCGATAGTTCTGAGTTTGCTGAACGTTTTATATTCATAGTGGTGCTTCAGTATGTTTTTGTACTTTCCTATTTAATTAAAGCTCTGTTTCCAAAATCGGTGACAACAATTGTCACATTGTTGCTTTTTCGTTATACCAACTAGTCAGAGGTGAAGTTAAGAGCTGAAATAGTTCTTTTTTTCGGTAATGATAGTTTCAGTAATTCTGGCAAATTTGTTTTGAGCCTTTTGTTTTAAAGTTAACTAAAATCTTCTGTAAACTCAACACAGAAGAAAATATGCATCAGTTACGGATACAATTCTGCTTTTATTTTTATTTATTTATTTTTGTGTAAATTTCTAACGTTCCTACGACAATCTTGCATTTTTATTTTGGTATTTCACAAATACTTATCATTTATTAAAATTCTTCTTAATGCAAATTTATTTTATCGAGGTTTTTTTGCATTGGAATTGTTATATTATGTGAGTTTCACCTAACAGCTCTCTACATTTATATAAACTTTACTAACAATTTTTACCATCATTTCACCCTTTTTTCAAATATTTCATTGATGATTTTTGTTGGACAGTAACTCGCCAAAGTTCAATCTAAATTATTTTTTAGCTTTATAAAGTTTATATCGGATCATTAGTATTCTGCTTGATTAATATTTTTAATGTAATATATTCTGGAAATTTCCTATAAATATCAAATTTTTGAGAAATTCTGAATTTTAAAAAATTATTTTCAATTACTTAAAGTACCACTTCCAACATAAAAACGAGACAGAGCATTATTGAAAGGGACACCTCACACGTTTATGTGTATGTATTGTAAATATAATTAGGTTAGCATTGAGAATTTGCAAAGCTTGAATTTTGACTGCATGACATACACCGCCATCTATCGGAGAATAGCGCCATTTCTTACAAACTGTTTATAGTTTAGTTCACGACAGTGTCGCTTGTGCGAACGGCTTTTCTGAACTGTCAATGGTTCACTTTTTGGTTTCTTTCTGTGAGTTCAGTAGAATGTGTTTTGAAAGTTATTTATTGTGAGTGCTACTTGTTTTATATAAGACAATGCTGCATAGATTTTTTCAAATCATTCTTTACTATTCTACTAAGAATATCCGTGAATAAATTTCGTATAAATTTTGGGCTGAATATTTAATGTTATGACAGTTAAAAGTTTTGAAACCATTTCAATTGAGAAAGAAGATGCCAATACAATTCTAAATTTATCACGTATTATATTTCCACTTTTTTGGTGAATTTACTTAGAAAAACAATGCATTTGTCTATCTAAAATGAAGTAGCACTTTTATTCTAGTCACTAAACTGCGTAATTGTGGTTATTAATCGCAGCATTTTTTGAGTATATTGGAGTAATTCTATTCATTTTTTCTAGTATGCTCATAAATTAATCAAAGTTGCAAGAGTTAAGGAAGAACAGTTTATATCACCTAATCACATCACATGAATATTTATTGTATTTTTGACGCATTGCTCGATGGCATAGTTTTTAATTACTTGTATAAAAATGAAATAGAAAAAAATATGTATGAAACAGTTTTTAAATTATACTGTAAAAATACGTGAATTGTATTCATAAATGAATTGCATTTGAATGCAGTACGAAGTATTATCAAAGATTGCTGTTTATTGCATTGTAGATTAGTAGTTTATAAATTCACTGTTGAAAATTATGTTATTCGCAGGTATTATACGACTAATCAACTTCTGAGGGTTGTATTTTTAATGTAACATTGTAAAATATTGACATTGGAGTTTTTTTCGTTTCTGTTTGAACAGTTGAGAGTTTTAACTCTGTCAAAGACAAAAATTTAGACGTTTGTGCACCACTAAGAAAATTTAAATATATTAAGATTTCTGAGATTCTATTTTAATAATTTATTATTAATTTAAGCTATACAATGTTTGAATAGGAAAAACCCGCTAGGGGTTCAACGTACAAAATTACAATTTTGCATTACTTTATGTAGAGTTTTGTAGTGTATTCTAGTGTGCATTCTTTGCACAGCTGAAGGTGCTAGATCTCGTTAAAATTAGACATTAATTGGTTAGAATTCAAGAATTTACTCTGAAATTAATCTTAAAATGCTAATTTCCACAAGAAAACTTAGGCTTATTTTTAAAACACCATTTTTAATTGAAACATTTATTTTCAAGCCTGTTGATTACTAAGACCTGGCGTACAAATGAGTACAAAATAATATTTTAAACGCATTACAACAATCTTGGTAAATAAAATGACGATTTATTTGCTTCTAGACGCTCATTCGAAACGCACTAAAAGCAAATGTAATTTCGTTTCGGAGCAGCTGTGTTTGCAAAAACTATAAACACCCTAGCTTAAAACTTCTATTGCAGAAAGAAGTGAAAAGAAATTTCCAGTGTTGAAGTTTAGAAAGTCAAGTCACACCAATAAACTTACAAATTTTCGCATACAAGAAAAAGTTGCATTCTTGCCCAAAAGTATTTTGTACGATTTGAAAATATAGTTTTAATAACTAAATGATACTGTAGATTGTCAATGTAGAAGTATCTGGAACTGTCTTTGAGCCTTACAATTTTCATAGAAGAAAAGTGTAGGTTATATATACAGAGAAAGTATATGTAAAAATTGCGGTGCTATTAATGCTTATCGAGCTAGTATACTGATGAATCTCCTCATTTTTAGTAAATTTTTCATTTAATAATCAAATTAATTTTTCCAAAAATCAAAGACAACTCAAGTTGATGGCACACGGAAACGTACCAACAGCCGTATTGCAGCTGGATCACCTCATCTGTGTTACTATGCGTCTTAAAGTTAATCTTTGTTTCGAACTCCTTCTATTTTAAACCTAAAATGTAACTAAAAATATCGAATATTGATGTTAGAAACTAAATAATTAATTTCTTTTTATGTTCATTTCATATATTCAGATAGTCATGTATGGGCCTATTTGATTTGAGCATAGTGACACGCATTGTAGATTTTCCGGTCCTTTCCACTTGAGTTGCCTATGATTATAATATATTTTTGCTGATATTTCTTGTATATTTTTATTTAATTACTTTAGTAGTAGCAAGTTTTATTTAGAAAATTTAAAATTGCAATAAATTTTAATATACATTTATTTTTTCTAAGCGATAATTACTGAGAGCCGTTATATTTATTGAATAAAATTGAATTCCCTAATTTTCAAGCGCTCAGTGGCCTTTAGCTGAGCATTTGTGCATTTACTGAAGCATTTATGTAAAAATCCAGATCATGCCTAATGTGCATGTTTTAATGGACTCTGTATTGACCTGTGCTCAGTAACTTACCAGCTTTAGTGATTTGTTTTTATCGATAGTTGTATAACTAACTGTAAGTGCTGTTTCCCCGTGCATTTACCATGTAACAAGATTTTGAAACAATCCATTCAAACCAAGTTTGGTCCTTTAGTTGTGCTCTACTTCTCAATATCCTGAGGAATATATTCATATTATATTGTTAATACTTTTAAGAGAGCCTCTTGTGATATTAAAATTTCTGTAACTTTGCTTCTTTGTTTTAATAAAGTTTGCACTACTAGTTTATGAAAGAGTTTTTTTTTCCTTTTCTGGACTTGACTTATTCATTTAAAGGGTCACATTTCTCTAGTATTGGTGTATGCTGTAATGCATTCCAATATTGTAAAAATCGTAAGAAGTTATAACCATTTGTGACAAAAATAGGTGGATGCGATTATCATCCATAAGAAAGGAAGCAACTACCATTTCAGAACAAATGAAGGGTTTATTCGAGAGTTTGATAGTTTCAAAGTAAGAAAGTCACGAAGGATCCGGTCTACCTATGGTCAGAATGCAAGCTCTCGCCTTTGGCCCATACTATTAAAGTTCTCGGTTTGACTGCCTGTTTAACCGCTTAACTTAAAAGTCCGAGAATACTCGTGCATCGAATTATAGCATTTTTAGATCTTAAAGATAAAATTTAATCATTAATTAACTTTCTAAGTAATTTTTGTGTGAAATTATGATCTATAAACATCTTAAGTGTTATATGCCTTCTGAGATGAATGACAACGACAGTCCCTTTTTAAAACAGAAGAGCTCATCTTATCATATAGCAAAGAAAGTAATTCAGTTAAAGGGTTAATTCTTTGATAAATTGTATGAAACAGTAAGACAAAATAGGCAATATTCTGGGAGGAAAGGAAATGTTTTCCCATCATGACTCAAATATGTTATATGGGAGAAAGATCATGTGACCCAGCTGGCCAAGGAAACGCTTGGCAAGCTTGAATACAAGTAATAACAAGGCGTGCCATGCGGTCAGGCATTTGACTTTTTAAAAAGTAAACCCGTGTTCGAGGAAAAGCAATGGCAGCACAGCGGGTGCTAAAAATTTCGCCAGTATAACCACTGTGCTGAAGTACTCCATGAATGACATCCAAAAGTGTCCAGATCAGAGGATAATGCGCTCCAGACGAAAGGCCTGTATGAAGGGCGATAGTAAGGGTATGCTGCCCTGGATGGCTTTAGACATGCCTGCGCTGTTCATCAGGACACGTTCGGAAACGGGTTTCTTACTAAACACTATTCGTGCCATAACATGGATCTGATCCATGTTATGGCACGAATAACTAATAACATGGATCTGACCCATGTTATTCTGTTCCGACCCCCCGCAATCGGACACGACGGTGTATAGAAGTGAGTAGTAACGAATGACGCCCGTGTAGATTTCGATCTCTCAATCCTTTCTCAGTTGTCCTGCCGGTAAATTCTGTGTGTGAGTCAGATAGTTGACGGCAAAGAATCTAGTGCTGTAATATCAGGAAATGGGGCAAATTAATATTAATGTGATAGTTCTGTGACAACCGATCTGACAAACCTTTTGTCTCTCCGTTCTGATGTAGTCTACCACTGCCATTCTGACGGTTAAAAGTGCGTCTAATCTCCGCATCTCCCGCCTCATTTGTCGAGAGATTTTATGATATGCCCATCCAGCCTCTTTCTATCCGATTGAACGACTTTTTTTAATTCTAACGTATTACTCATAATAAGAACGAATTATTCGCCGAGGTATTCTCACAGTCAAGGTAGACTATCCCCAATGGAAATTCAACAGAAATTTTATTCATGATTTCCTAGAATTCCTCTTTATATACACGATTGAAGCATGCGCGAATCGGACGTGCTTTAACACCGACTTTCATTCATTGGATATGAAATTTAAATTATTTATCATGGACTAAAATGTAGATTATTCGAAATGCCTTTGCATACGAAATTTCACTCTAATCGGTTTATTTTTTTCCGCCTATTTTTATGTCCGAGTGAATTTGTGTGATTGTTGTTCATTTAAGAGATTCATTTAACAGTTGATTTAATTAATTAATAAATCGAGACAATTGATCATTGTATGAAATAAGGAACTGAAACATCTAGATTTTTTAATGATAGAAAAATTTGGCGAGAACTCTGGGCAAATTTCTTATCGGCGTTTGATTTTCGACAGTTTACTCTGTCAATAGAATAAAAATAATAATTATTAAATGATAAAGTGGTTTTAACAATCAAATTATTTGTGGCCAAAGTGCTTATTTATATTTTAAATGGTTTATGAAGTTAAGAGACAGTAGTTGTAATTAGATGCAGTAAAATAGCTTACCATTGATTTTTAAAATTTGATGGATTTGGTGGTAAGTATGCTCCCCACATGGCCTTAGAACATTAAAAGTCTATTCAACCTTCTCTTATTGTATCAATCTTCTGTCGTTTAAGAATAGTAAACTTTTTGAAAGAATAACGTTCCAAATAAATTTAATTGAAAGCATTTTTTAAAATTACATTTATTAGTGTATATCATCCATACTTACTATAATATTTATATACATAAAACTGAACGTATATGTATGTATGCACAGTCGCGGGAAAAAAAGTATCCACCTATCATTATTTCCCTCAAATAATTTTATTTTAAAACAAAAAGTACCAATTTTCAGGAAATAATGTCTACTAACAGATTCCATGTCTAAAAAGTTTAAAAGGGGTCGTCTACATATTTATAATTTCACCAACTTCAAAATTTCCAATTTAAACACATATTTTTCTTAAATTATTTCGAATCTGCTTAAAAATGTATACTGGAATACCAAGTTTCATCATCCCAGAAATTTTTTGTTTCGGAATTATAAGCAAATGAAATTTTGAGTTACTAATGTTGAAGTAAAATTTTGAATTTTTATTGAATCTTGAAAAATAATGTAACTATTTACCTAGAATTTTTTTTATGCAGTAGTATGAATTATTCTGCACATTTTACACTTTAAATTTTTATTTTCAAATAATTTTGAATATATGAAATATTTTATCAAAATTGGCGTTAAATTTTTGTATAACAACACTTATAAATTTTAACAGTAATCGAAGCAGATGACCATTTCATAAGCCTATGTAAAATTTCGGCATATTCGTACGAGAAGTTTTGAAGTTACATTGAGTTTTCAATTTTCGCTGTAAAACGATGCACTTACGATGACGTCTTGTATTTCGAAAACGTTTTCTTTCTAAAATATAATTATTTTACCACTTTACTTTTCAAACTTGAACGTATAAAAGTTTAACTATTTATATATTATTAAAACTTTATAATTAAAGTGGTGCAATATTAATGGATATATTTGTTACGCATCAAATTTTAGATCATTACTTTGAAAATAACATTTAAAGTGCGAAATAATTTAGAATGATACTACCGACATTTAAAAGCAAGCAGAGGAATTTAATAAGTAAATGTGGAGACGACCCCTTTTATTTCGAGAAGACAAAATGCCAAATATCTTCCAATCTATTGATGATATATTAACCAAAATTATTATCCTGGTTTATCTTTTCATGATAAATTTATTTATGCCATCAAAAAAGGGTGTCGCCATTGAGAATTTTGAAGTTAGTGCCATTTTAAATATGCAGATGACCCCTTAAGAGAATTTCAACCCTAGAAACTTTCAGTATGCGTTACTTCCTGTAAAATGGTATCGTTAGGCCCGTTGCACACTAGCTGATTCGTGTCTTTGAAGTAATAAAATATAACAATAGTGACACCCAATTCCTCTGTGTGTCTCCTATTGTGGTTATTATTGTTATTTTTATAGCTTCAGCGACACAAATCGGCTAGTGTGCACGGGGCCTTAGTATTAAGAAGCAATGATTAGTGGCGGAATAATGCTTGGTGGATGCTTTTTTTCTCCGCGACTGTACATATTCCTTACATTAATAGCGATAATTCCAGCAAATAACAATTTTAATTTAATAAAGTATTCTATTACTGAGGAGACAGAAACATTTCATCTGTCAGCTGCCTGCATCAAAATTATGTTTTTAGAAAAATAATCTTCTGTAAGAAAAGAATTCCATTGTCACTGAAAGTGACCATACATAAATACAGAAATAAATATGTTCAGCGGTGGAAATGAAAGACCTTTTATAACGAAGTTAAAATTTTATTAAAATAAATTTTCTTTTATTAGAAAATTTAAAAGAAAACATAAAGATATTATCCGCTTACATATATTAAGATCTTATATACACAGTGTGTTGTGTGGTCTCTGGAGCCTGCAATTCCCACGAGACCAGACCCCTCCCCCCACACGAACTCGCCGAAAGCGAGAAGAGAAAGGAACCCGCGATGTCGTGAAAACGACCCTGTATTACATAACCCGGAGGGGTATGAAGTGACCGTGCGGAGTGACCGTTGGAAGATCGCCCAAGTTGACAGACAAAAAGAACTCATTACGTTGTGGCTCTTTCCACTGATGAAACGGGAAGGGGAGAGCATGTTTGCGGTTGGTTCAATTGTTCGTCACCCGGACAAATCATGGAGGCTTAACCTTTCGGCCACACCTCAGAGGGCATGGTCAAAGGTGTTTTTAAGTTGGAATTTGGAAGAAGAGAGGGGGACTCGAGGACCCGGAGACTCGACTCGAGACGGGAGATTGAGACGAGATTGAATTCGGTGTCTGATTCCGATTCTAACCTCGATTCTCGTGATCGATGATTTTTTGAAGTCAGGTCTCAGCTCGAGATCCTGTACTTGTACGGGCGTCTAGTCCCGTGGAAACTGATAGCCAACCCTTGACTGAATAAGCTCTTAGAGAGCTGGAAAGCATCTTAGAATTATTCGGAATTATTCTCGAAAGTGAACTCGCAATACCTTACTGCCAATTACCTACCTTGGTAATCCACATAACTTTTTGGAAGTTATATCAACGTTTGAGCGGTAGAATCCCTCAAATCTCTATTTCCGGCCATCGGACTTTGAACTCGCCCTGAGTTGAACTTTACTGAACTTTATCAGTTTTTCTTACGAGTAGACTCACACCTAAAACTGCGATTGAATCCAGTTTTGAACTTTTGACTTTGACTCTCGCTATCTCATCCTGAGTTAGGCAGATTTTTGAATGATATTGATTTTGTATATTTCTTGTAAAAAGTTCATTAACCAAGAAGTCTTAATTAAAATTAATATCCTGTATTGCTGTGTCTTGTGATACCCCAGTATCACTGGGCTAAGACCTTACAGTGTGCGTTATTAAGTATTCCCTAATCAGAGTTTGCTACAGCCGTAGCCGTTGATTAGAAAATCCGTCTCTCCGATTTTTTTTATCATTATCCCAATATTTTCAGGGTCATCTCTGCTTTTCCGCTTAATTTTCGATTTCAAATGAGAATAAATATTTTTTACCGCTGTTATTCGATTTGTCAAACGTTCTAAGCAACCTCCACCAATGTTTTGAGCTGCTTCTCTAATTTCCATCTTAAGGAGGCTTTTTCGTATCTTTAAGTGAAGATGGTGCGCCTTTCCGCATTAAGCAATGAGACTGTATACATATTTTCTCGAACACTTTCGCAAATCTGGCACCACCGTGTTGCTCAAAATGCCAATACGTTTGATAGTTTCTCCTCCGGCCTGTGGAAGGCCTTACACCCTCTTGAGTAGGTTGGGCCGGGGCGGATTGTAAGTAAGTACGTTTGATATTCTGTTTTAAATATTCTGTTTCAATATAACTCAGTAACTGGTGTCATTTGTTATACATAACATTTAACAGGTATTTTCCAAAGAATATACAGTACGTTAAGAAATTATAAGACCACTAATGAATTGCTGCATGTCTCAAGAAGAAGACATAATGTGCAAATTTTTAGCGTAAGTATCTAAAATTGATTGTGAACCACTTTCTGTACTAATTCCAAATTTAAAAATTAAATTCGATTAAAATGCCCTAATTTTTCTAAAAGTTTAATAAGGTGTCTGTTAAGAAATTATAAGACCACCTGTGAAAATGGGCATATTATACATCATATCAGAATTATTATAAAACTTATGTGTTAGTATTTACTGAAGACATGACCTGAGAAGCAAAGGTACAGGTTTTGATTGTGTTATCCACGATTTATTTGAAGAAGCCGAGGGTAAAGAGTTATCTGAGTGCGAAGTGAGAAAAATTTTATTTCGCAAGCGTGCTTGGTAAATAAGACAGAGAAATAACTAGGTTATAAATAGCCATTCAGAGTGTCATAATTAGAAAAATATGATTCAAACAAAATAAAACGATCTGGAAGAAAAAGGATTTTGACAGTACAGTACGATCGACAAATTTTTCGACTATCAGCTAAAAAAAGTCTTTCAACTCGTGAAATTTCGAAGCGTTTCAGCAAAAAACTTCACATGCCAACGTTTAGAAGAGTCTTAAATTAGATACTAATACAAGATTTATGAAAATGAAGAAAACACCGAAGTTATTGAAAAATATAGTGGAGAACAAAAGTCTGAAGTGAGCTAAAAATTTCATGTCATAAATCTCATGTCAATTATGTCAGTATGATGAGTGAAAACAAATAGTTTTTCTGATGAAATGAAATTTAATCTTAGCTGTCCCGATGGCTATAAACACAAATGGCATGAGGAAGAACCGAAGGAGTGCTTTAGACGACAAATGGGAGGAAGACCAGTAATGGTTTGGAGACCCTTTACTCCTTTACTCATGATGGATTGTGCGATTTATAGCGAATTTCGAGACATATGGGCTCTGCTAGGGGCAGCTCGTCAGCTCAGAAACAAGCAGTGCTGCAGAAGTTGTATTGACCTAAGTTGTTGGATAAAATCAGCATAAATCTTTTATGCTGATTATTTTGCTTTATTATACTAAAAATTGATAATTTTTGAGTTATAAGCAAAAACTGGGAAATTTTTTTTCATGTTTTTTCGTTATAACTAAAATTCTAGCAAAAATTTCTGGTGGCAAACCTCAAATTCGTAATCAGCACCCCAAAAAGATAAAGGAGCAAAAAATTACAACTCCTCCAGAATTTGATTTAAAAAACTACTTAACGACTGACTACTGAGAAAAAGCGAGAAAAGGCCAAATGAAGAAGTCGCACCAAGCGAGAGCTGCTCCGGAGTGCAGCTCATGGGGTTCGAATTTCTATTGGAGAAAGGATTGCTTTTTTCTTCCGATTGAGATCACCGTTTTGCTGAATGCCGAAAATTTTGATTCTAGGAGGGACGAAACTTTCTGCAACTCTGATCTCTCTCTCTCTCTCTTAATTTATGATTTATTTTCCAACTTCCTTTTACGTTTTTTATAGCCCTCTTGTTGCTTCAAAACGGGACGTTAATATAACTAAACTTTTAAGTTTTCTATTACTTTTTTGCTATTTTCGATTGTAATTGAACTCTTTGAGTTGAAAAGTGAGCCAATTAGAATAAAAACGAAAATACAAGTTTTAAAATATTTTCGGGGCGACTGCAGCTTTGCAGCCCTAATGGTCGAGCCACCACTGGGCTCTGCACAATATCAAGATATGCTATATGATCAGCTGATACCGTTTGAGCCTTTATTAGGTAATGCTAACTTGATATTTCAGCAGGACAATGTTTCTTGACATCCAAAAAATGCATCCAGAAATGGTTTTGAAAAGAAAAAGTTAATATATTGCCATGGCTAAAGGAAAACCCAGACTTCTTTTACATATTTTAACCCCATGAAAAACCTTTGGGAACATTATGTCGTAAAGTTTATGCTAATATTAAACAGTTTTCATCTGCCAATGAACTGGAACTAGCCGTTATAAAAGAATGCACAATACTTCTGAAATTGAACTTAAGAACCCTGTCATTTAAGTGAAAAACAGTGTTTGGGGTTATCAGGAAAAATGGAGGGCCAATATCATATTAATTTTAAGAATTTTTGGTGGCTTTTAGACAAGTGATCTTATAAATTGTTAACAGCGTATTTCTCATTTATTTATAATATTTTTGTTAACTTAATTATTTATTGTATTATACAAAATTATTGAAACTTTATTATAATAAACATTATGTAATATCATATTTCATGTGTTTAAATTATAATTAGAGCCGGTATTTATTTCATAATTTCCAAAATAAAAGTGGTCTTATAATTTCTTAAGTGACTGTTAAGTTTCATATTAAATTTTAACTTTTCTCTTGTAAAATATGGAAGTTAAAATTGCAATCTTAAAATCTTTAAAATGTGTTATTTCAAAAATGTCAAAATGCCTAAGAATGAAATGGTTTTGAAGTGTCTATTTAAATGGTATTAAAATCTTTTCTGAAGTATGAAAGTTTTTTACATTTTTACCACTTTTTATATAAAGGAAGATCTTTTATATACTTTTTCACTCTAAAAATCGTTATCTATACTTTTAAAAAGAAGCGCTAATGTATTAGATAAGATTGTTCAAAATTTTGAACGTTCTTGTTCGTGAATTTGGCATATGGTCAGGGTTGCCATATTGGCCTTTTTAAGGCCAAATTATACAAATTTGGCCTTTTTTCAAAGCCCTTGGCCTTAGGAATTTTCATTTGGCCTTAAACTCATTTTTGGCCTTTCTTGGCTTTATTATCGTTAATGATTTTTAGAACAATTTTTTATTACTTATTCTATTGCTTTTTAATAAATTTTTGATATTACATATTTAAAATGATATATAATGAGCTGTCAAACGAAATAACTCCTGAATAGAACAAGGATGTTTTAAATTTCTTTCACTTAAATTTTAGTTTAATAATAGACATTGAACATATGCCTATTAAGAGGGATTCGTTTTCATGAAGGATAGCTGTTTTTCTAATAGCAAATGACGTTTCCGATCAATTTGGCCTTATTTTTACGAAGTTTTGGCCTTATTTTGCTATTTGAATCTGGCAAATCTGCATACGGTTGCATCGCCGCTCTTGAGAAAGAGCCCAATGACAATACTCACCTATAACTGAATGGAATGACTCGTGACTATAACCGAATTTCATAGTGTTCGCGATTTATATATACATATTCTCTTTCGATATATCACGCATTCAACTCTTACGACGTGGTTTAAATCTCTACTAATGATGAAAGAGAATATGCATATTGGCAGGGCAGACCTCTGGTCCTAAAACTACAAATTTATCACAAACATACTTCGGGAAGTGCGATTTTTTAAAATTTTAATTAATTAAAATTATCAGAATTTTGGCATTTTCTTGAAAACTTCCGAAAATATTATAGCACAAAAATCATTTCCACACCATCTGAAAATTTAAAATATTATCTTTTCAATCATATCAAGTGAATTGCGGTACAATTTTTTTTCTTTAATTCCAATATTTTTTTTAAATTTTTTAAAGCATAGTTTACAATATGTTTCATCGCTGAATGAAATTCAAATCGTTTTCATTGTTTAAACAAATATTTAGTAGTGTGTTTCTCTTCCATTTTTGAAAGCCAAGGTAATTTCTTAATGGAGTTTTCTTTTTTTATTCCATCAATTTGTCAGTGAAATCTAAAACAAAGTCCTCTCAGACAGTAAGTGTATTAGGAAACATATCCAGTAAACTGTATGATTACGGCTGCTATGTTGTAATTATTTTTATCAGCATGTTTTAATACAGCTAACATGCTGCTGGACATGAAATGTGCAGCTCCATTTTAATCTCGAAATCAAATGCATATTTCGCATGAGGAATAAAAAAGTGCAGTTGGCATCTGCAACGTGACGTTGAATATTATATGATGCAGGCAGTTACTTGATTACATTAGGGACGTTCATGCAAACAGTGAACAGTGCAGGTGATTGGTCATGTGTTCGTAGCGCCGCCTGTGATCCGCGCGCCCCTTCTATTACTAAATTATGAATTAAAACCAGAACTGAATATAAGACGAGAGGGGCAGTACGTGTCCTCGAGTGTGACCGTGTTACGAATAAAAAGTGTTCGTGCTCAGTCCAATCTTATTTTCATTTAGTGTGAACTAATTTCTGCGATTAGTAGTGTTTCCTTATGGATAAAGAGAACTGTAAGTGAAACCAGAAACTGGGTTATTGCGCGGACAACAGGTGTAAGCCTACTTAAAGAACATGGGTCTATCACAATTTGAATTTAAAAATAACTTTGTTAAGGGAACCATAAATTTAAAATTGTGCATAACAGATTCAATTGAATTTATATTCCCTACAAACAAGCAAGTCGCCGAACGCTTCTACTTTATATTGTGTTTACAATATATTTTGAAACCATTTATATATTTTACTAAGTATTTGCAAATGTTTGCACGACTGCAGACAGAAAGCCTTGCTGGAATTTGCAAATCCACCAAATTCTCCTAGATTGTAACGAGTTTCTTGATCCTAGATTGTAAATGTTTCAAAACATTTAACAACTGTCTTTTATTCGAAAGAAGATTGTACATTATTCACAATACAGTGAAACCTCTCTACAAAGGCCCCCCTGCGACCAAGAAAAAGGATGGCAATTCTAAAGGTATACCATGATTCATGTTCAAATACGAATTTAAACAAATCCTAAATCGTAATTTCTCATAAACCAAATTTTAAAAATTATCTAACGAAAAAGGTACGCAATTCAAGATTTTTTTTAATGATGCAATTTGTGTTTGCGTGGATCTTTCAGCTTTTCTAGAAGAAATTTGTTTTCAGTTTTTTTTCCAATGGAAAAAAATCACTATTCATTTCGTCAGTAGTTGCTTAGGAATGTTCAAAAATATATGATCTATTTTCAATATTACCATCCAGAATTTTATATGCTTAATTTCTTAGATGATTTGATGAAAAGTTTATGTGGCTATTGATCTTGCTTACATTATTAGTGATAATTCCAACAATTGACGATTTAAATTTCATAAAATATTCTATTACTGAAGACACAGGAACATCTAATCTGTCAGCTGTCTGCATCAAAATATGTTTTTAGAAAAATAACATTGAAATTAACAATAGATAAATGCAAAAATAAATATGCTCAGCGGCAGAAATGAAAGATCTTATATAACAAATTAAAAACTTTTGTAAAAGAATTTTTTTCTTTTATTAGAAAACCTAATAGAAATCACAAAGATCTCATCTGCTTACATATATTAGGATCTTATATACAGAATGTGCATTATTAAATGTTCCTAATATGAGTTGCTTGTAGCCGTAGCCGTTGGTCTGTAAATCCGTCTCCCCATTTTCTGAAATCATTATCCCAATGTTTTCAGGGTTCTCTATGCTTTCCCTCTCAATTTTGTATTTCAAATAAAAATAAATTTTGTTTATTGCTGTTATTCTACTTTTCAAATTTCGAAATCACCTCCATCGATGATTTGAGCTGCGCTTCTAACATTTTCGCTTTCATTAGCGCTTTTTCTTACATTTTCAATGCAGAAGTTTTTTAAAGTTTTGACCTTCAAGAAAAACAGACACATAAATTTATTCAGGTAATATTCCATGCTTTTATGCTAGTTAAAAATCACAGCCAATAAATGATCTAGAAGGTCATTTTTCCCTACATTTTCGACTGTCCTATAAATAGGACGATGGTACGATCCATTACTACCTAACCCCCATCAGTTAGTAATGGAGAAAGTCCTTGCTTTCTCTGTTGCATTCCCCATATTACAACTCTATAAGTAATATAGGCGCCAGCAGTCTGACTGACCGGCACTTGGGTGCATATCATGACCAGACATGATGGCTGGAGTCAATTATTCTCAAAGAATTGAGTCATGATGCTCATGCAGTAAATTTGGACCTAGTTTTCCCCGCTTTCACATGCTTTCATTTTGTTTTCTTTTTGCCTTATAATTTTAAAAAGCCACGTAAGTTTTTAACTGCACAGGAAGCCCTGGATTTTTTGGCGACTTTACATGACAGCGATTTAGACGACATAGACAATCAATTAATGATTTTATCTCGAGATCCCGGAGAGACGCTGAGGATATTCATGATTCGTCTACGAGGAAAATAGAAGAAACAATGTGTGATGACCATTATATTACCAATGTGCTTTACATCCTTTAATAAATATGAAAACGGAGTTGACCTGTTTGATAATCATGCGGGAGCTTATTTTCCATCAATTCAAGGAAAAATGGACTGGCTTTTATTTATTAATGCTTTTGAAACAGCCTTTGTTGCTTCATGGAAGCTCAATCAGCTATTTATTAATGATATTCTGAGCTTGCTTGATTTTCGAAGACACATAGCAGTTGCCTATTTGGGACTTTCTATTCCAAGGAATTCATCTGGCAGAAAACTAGGTGTTCAACAAGCTAATGAAGATTTTCTAAAGCTTAAAAATTAACTTGTTATTGTAAGAAACCCAGAAAAACGACGAGCAGCAAGAAGATGCCAGTTAATGCTCTCTGCAGCAAAACAAACAACTATCTGCGAAAAAAGGTGACGTTGACGTTAAGATGCTTTCTCCCCTTCCACCTAAGTAAGGAGTAATAGCAGTGGATTGTACCATTTTCCTATTTATAGGACAGCCTGTACCGACTAAACTAATAAAAGTTTGGTAAGATTCTTGATTTTATGTGTATACATAGGATTAGATAAACACATATTTAAGAATTTTTTTAAATATTAATTTTTTCAATGCTTATTAAAATAAGGGTTTAAATCTTTTCCGAAGTATGAAAGTTTTCACACATTACCACTAGTAATAGGACTGAAATTAGTATATATATATATTTCTTATTCGTTATGAATTGCTCAAAGCTGATTGTAAATGAGCCAATCAAGATGAGCTTTTTCATTATTTTGAAAATGCTTGGTATTAATGAAGTAAAGATTATAATGGAAATCGGAAGATTCATATTACAAATGTGGCATACGTTCGCAACGCCACTCACCGATTAGTATCAGAGTTAAGAGTCCAATTTCGCTGCCTATTCCAAGTACGCGGTGCGTTGGCGCTTCGGCGAGGCAGACCACTGGACCAAGAGTTTCAAATTTGGCACAAACATACTTTGAAAATATGCACCTGTGAACCGTTTTTTTTATTTTACTTAATTCAAATTGCAGAAATTGTTAGGAAATTCTGCATTTAAGTTATGAAATAACTTGCATTCATTTCTAAATTCGTATTATCTCTCGTACTTTTTACTATAAGATTCAAAGCATTCTTTCCTCAATGTTTTGCGACATTGTTTTGAACTAATCTCTTCACTTGACAACTAAATTTATAGCTATTTAATTGGAATCGTATGTCTCCGTCGTTTGACTTTTTTGTTTCTGTTAACCGGTTATATTTTTAAAATCAAATAACCGGACAAATCAGCTAACGGAAGATAGACTGAAAATGATGTAAAATAGTGATAGTCAAATAACTCGATTAGTTTTAGTCGCAGAAGAGTAGGATATTTTGTTTAAAATTTTAGCGTACCAAAAATATTTAACTAAATATGATAAATAGGACCAGGGGACTGTATAAAAATTTAGACATAGTTTTTTTTAAAGATTTATTATGCAATTATTTACGTCTGTTAAAGATTTATTATGCAATTATTTACGTCTGTTAAAGATTTATTATGCAATTATTTACGTCTGTTTTATCTGATTACTTCATTTTAAACCGTATTCGAGAAATAACTCGATACCTTTCAGAAATATTTATTTTCACGTCACATTAACATAAATACAGATATCAAATGCATCATGAATAATAATACAGACAGACAACTGTTGATAGAACACATTTAACGTAATTCTGGAAGAACGTTAAAAAAGTATAAAAGCAGATGATTAAAGATTTATATAAGGAACGGCATATTCTCGAACTCTGAACTGTCTCAGGTTATTCTTTCTTGTTCTCTTTGCCAGTTGCCCGTTGTCGTTCCTGTCTGTCATTGTGTCGCAATCACTAGTACAAAAATATTACAGCAAGTGCGGCGAAAATGAAGCGCAATGTTCCATTTGCATGAAAATTTCTTTTGGGAGCAGAAAAATATTTTCATGCCAGATTTGTCATTTATAGCCAAAAAATATTTTTCCTTAGTTGGAAGTTCTGTGGCTGCTGAAAGATTAGTATCAACGTTGAATGATTTTATTTCCTATGAGAGGAATCGACTCACGGATCAACACATCGTTGAAAGAGTCTTTATGAACAGTTAAATATCGACCATAATAGCATCGTTGATACATGTGGTTCAATGACTTGACATCTCAAGTGTTCCAAAAATGCATTCTTTGGATTGCATATTCTACCGAAGAACGTAGCTTTTTTAGTAGTAGAAACGTTGATTTCTCGGAATTGCAGCGATATGCGATCCTTCAGGGTGTCCAGATTATCAACGTTCCCTATGTAAACAACACTTTTCAGATGAACCGAGAACCGAAAATCACAGAGAAATCTGGCACCACTTGAAAGGAAATGTAGGGCTATTTATTCCTTCGTCTGTAAAGCGTTGCTGTGGAACATGACGTTCAGTGAACACTAAATCAATATGAGGATGTGGAATATATTTCTGGAATATATTTGGTGGAATCTGGAATATATTTGGTACATTACATGCACCTATGCTATTGCAGTAGTGGAATAACAAAATTTAGAGGCGTTGTTCCTTATATCTTTACAAGAACGGAATAAATGTCTGGAGCAGATTTATCTTCAAATATATACCGACCGAGAAAGAGGAAGGCTGGGAATCCAGATAAAGCCTTTGATAATTCCATGAGTGTCTGTTGAAACCCATGATGATTCTTTGAGTCTTATATGCCGCAAATGTATGCGCTCACAGTGCCATAAAGAACAAAAATTGCTTCATAGGATACTGTACGTATATTCTGCAATTGTAAACCACAGAAATTCAATGAAATTGTATATTTTTGGGAAAATACCATTTTAAAATCTTTAAAATGCCGTAAATCAAAAATTTCAACCATCCAATGTCATTTGAGGTGTCACTATAACAGTTATTTAAATCCATTCTGGAGTACGAATGTTTTTAAATGATACCAAATAGTAATAAAATTTTTTAAATAATTTGCTCTAGAATAATTTGACTTTAAAAATGGAACAACATCCGACGGGAAAGGATGGAATCTAAGCGAAAATTTACATTGCCTACTTGAAGTGAAGGATGCCTTGAGTATGACTAAATTTATTAGTTTTCGCGATATTCAAGACATGCATGTTCATTATTTCGGACGTTAATTGTGAGATAAAGTTTAAGTGACGTTTGAAAATATTCATTATATTTTCAAAGTTGAAGGAAAATTCATCCATCCTTTTGAGCAATATTCGAAATATTACGATTTGCTTCAGAATCCTCACTTAGCCTTAACGTTAGGTTAGGCACAAGCGAGTGTATTCGGCTGCTTCACAGACAGCTTATAATGCACATTTTTTCGAATATCTCCCAAAAGGCTGGAAAACTTTCCCTCGAATTTTGAACATTTAAAGAATAGGTTTTAACTCACAATTGCAGAACTGAGTGGATGAACACTTAACAAAGTGACATATTTGAAAAAATTGAGATAATTGGGCAAAAGAACATGCTGAAGTCTAGTTTATACAGGAAGTTCATCAAATCTGTTAAATAAAAAAAATAACAAAGTTTTCAGTGGATGAATATGTTAAGTGCATGTCTGTTGCTTTTTTCGTAGTGGAAGAACACGTTACGGGCACTTAACATCTTCTTCCATGAGAAACTAGTTAAACTTGAGTAAAATAACATCTGCTCCCATTGAAGCCGAATCTTTTCTAATGCGGGAAATGATATTAATGCAGAAGAAAATATTGACAAGACGATTCAAAAATGGAAAATCGTTTGCATTTAAAAGAAAATTTCGCAGTAATTATAAACAATTTTTTTTCCATCTGGTCTTCATTGCGATTCACACTTCGCGCTGAACTATTTTGCTCGAACTATTTGAAAGAAAAGAAAAATTGATGATAAGTAAAAGAACTCGTCATTTTTTTCACTATTTTTTTTATTCTTATAAAGTTGAACCAGGATACTTTTTTCTAATGCTCTCAATGAATAAGATGTATGACCTTCATTGAAGTGAAGTAAGTGCAAATAATCAACATGCTAATCAATCATAAAAGTGAAAATTTCAGAGTCTGCTTACCGTAACATATGCAAAATTTAATTTATCATTTCGTCATTCCCGAAGTGATACATTTGACACTTTTAAGAAAAAAACATTGATGAGACGCATGTTGCCAATCGATATCAAGCATTTGAATACAAAAGTTCGACTGGGAGTTACTAAAGCAGAAAAGTGAAGTCTCTTACCTGACGGTCGATTTACAACAAACCATACCTCTCTCTAAATTTAATGTGAATAAGGCATTTTATCTCGGGCAAATGTGGTTTTATAATTTACGCTTACACATCGTTACCAAGTTGCAGGATGTTTCGGACTTCTTCACATGGACTGAAGATGTTGCGAGTCGGGGAAGTAATGAGGTGGTTCTCTTCTAACTCTTCTGGAATCCAACGAAACTTGAAGGAGTAAAGATAAACTTATTATCTGGGCAGGCTTGCTCAGGTGAGAATAAGAACTCAACTACATTATTCCTATATAAATATTTCGTTCTTATAGGATATTTCGAAGTAATTGAATATAAGTTTCCTGAGATAGGACATTCATATCTTGATACTGATCGGGATTTCGGAAGTATTGAGAAAAATTTAGGAAAGATGTGACCGTATTCCTTCTAGAAAAATGCCATAAAATCATAATGCAAAGTGGGAGAAACCATCATGTAAATGATATGACTTCCTACTTTCGGAATTTTAAAGATCCCCATAACAAACTCCAGCTCACCAATAGAAAAAGGAATGTCCTCAAAAAGTTGCTTTCCGAGACAGCGTTAAATGGATTAGAGTAGAATAATTCGGCTTGTAGTTGTATGTGGATTTTTAAGATCCTTATAAACCTTTTAAGAAAGTTGACTTGGGGAAACAAGAAGGGGTGTAACACAACTGGTCAAAATTGCACGATTTGATTTGGAAAGGACAACCGATACCGGAACGAAGTTAACAGCAGAAAAGATTGAAAACATAGAACAGATTCCTTTCATGACAAAAGAATATAAATTTTTTATGAATCATTAATTCAAAAAGAAAAAGGAAAACATTAACATTCTTCAATGGGTTTTATGTTCATTTTTAATAATTCCTAAACTTACATATTATTTTATGATCATTTAATGCCACTCCAACATCCGATTTGCTTAATTTTTCTTGTTTAACTTGTGATGAAAATATATACTATTTTATATTTATATGATTTTGCTGATCATTAATGTACCTATTATGCAAAACTGATATTGGAGCGAAGAAATTTCCAGAAAAGATTAAAAACTTGGAAAAAAAGCTTCCATTTCTTAAAAAAGAATATAATTTTTTTTAATGAATCATTAATTGAAAAAAAGAAAAGCAAAACATTAACATGGTAACATTCTGATTTTGAGGCTTAATTTTATTGATTTTCAAACTTGCATATTATTTTGTGATGAATGTGTGCGTGTTCGAGCCGTATTTTAACTTTCAATTTATTTATTTTTCTTATTCAACTTGTGGTGAAAATATATATTGTTCTATAGTTATATAATTTTAACTATTCATTATTATGCGTATATATTTAATTTACCACTACTACTTTGATACAGAAAGAAGCATGAACTTAACATGTTCTTCCACGACTAAGCAAAAACGAATTTTGACGGGCGAATGGAAGAACATGTTAAGTGCAAAAGATTATTAAATTTCTCTATATTAAAAGAGCTATAGCCATGCTGATAAACATAAAAACATTTTGAATGCTTTTTCAAGGCTTAAGTGCCGGAACAGCAAAATTGAGTGAAAAAACAAAAAAAATGTAACCTCTAAACTTTAACGCTCGTTTTCTCCAATTCGTTTAATTGTCACTTAACATGTTCATCCACTCAGCTGACCGTAATTTTTCTTCATAACTTCAAAGCCAGATATGTAGGGCAACTTATATAAAAATTCCAGTTGTATGCCTTTAAGATTCAGAAAGATATGGGCATTGCAGGAGCTAATTTTCGGTTGCACTCCATTCTTGGAATATGGAGTAGCTCCTCACATGGCATTATGTATTCAGCAAGTTCTAAGAAAATATTTTGTAGTTCAGTTTATTAACGGCCGTTTTTGAAGAAACGCGAGTGCTATTTTGGGGATGGACCTCGTAATTTTGAACCGCGGTCAAATGACGAGAATTACTCTTAAGCTGACGTTTGTTTGCAGGACATCATAATTTGAATCTCGAAGACATACCTTCTTTGTTTCCATATATGCACTATCTTACAAAGTAAAATTTACACTCAATGTACAATATTAAACAGAAAACTATGTACATATTTAACTCCCAAACAAATACAAAAACTTTAAAAAACAAACGCAGAAGTCAATCTGATAAAATATTTCCTCAATGCAATGAAATTCAAGTGAAATAAAATTCTTATACGACACTAATTTCCCAAGAAACAATTTTTACTATCATAATATTAACAGTGACAAAAGCACTTGTGGACGAAAGAAGTACCTTGATGAAATACTGATATTGGTATTTATCAAGATAATATAAGAATTGTCGTGATAAATACACAGAAAAACGTTTTACAAATAATAGATAATCTTTTTCGAATTATTAATGATTATATGGTAGAATCACTGAAAGATTTTTCATGAAAAGAGAAAAACAAGTTTAAATGGAACTGAACAGGAAAAAGAAAGCAATTCTCAACCTGGTAGTTCTATGATATTATCTCTCTCTTTCTCTTTTCAATTTTAATTATTTGCTCAAATCTTTGATTTAGTTAGTATTAACAAAACTGCAATTAAATGTATGCTTTATCAGTATTACCAAAATTATAATTAAATGCTTGCTTTTATCATATTTCCAGAATTAAAATTAAAGGTATGCTTTATCAATGTTAACAAAATTGTAATTACATGTCTCGTCTTTACCAAAATGATACAATGATTAAATGTCGCCAAATCCGCCACTGACTCGCCAAAACATTGAAATAAATTAAACTACCATCCTCTTCAACTGAATTCGAAAATATTTTGCTTCAAGGCACATTTCTCCCAAATTCGAAGAAAATCGTATAACGCGTTTCGCTGATATTGCGTAACTAACAAATTTACAGACAAAGTGCTGAACGGTCGAATTAAAACGGAGACCTCGCTTTACACGGTCAACTAATACAGTTTCCCTTTTAGCGCTTTCAGTTTTCCGGGCAAACGCTGAAAGAACGTGATATGTGACAACACGTCCCGGTTTGAACAAGACCGTATCGTTTTTAGTTAACCTGTCCAGTTGTCCAATTGCACAGCATCGAAACGCCTAAATGCACCGTTTTCAGAAAGACAGTAACAATTTCAAAAAAGACAAGAAATTTTTTAAAAAAAATCCAATGGTAGCGTGGCGTTAAAGGGGCACCCAGAATAAGTTTCACGGATATACAAATCAGTCAGAAGTTTGCTAAAATACATGACATCGCAAAAAATGACAGAACGTAACACTGGGAATGTTTTAACCGAAACTCGTTGGGTAGAATTGTTCACTTTCGCATCAATAATTTGTGAAATACGATGTTTCGTATAATTAATGAATATATATTTTATGTCTGCCCAGCACTAATGCACCCGCAGAAAGAGTCTTTTTTCTCTATGAAAAAATTGCGGATGTTAATTACCAAAGTAAATTTTAAGAACTCCTGCCAAGAGTTTGTAATTTGAAGTCAACACTAAATATATTCAATCAAGTTTATTCTTCAAAAAAATATAAGACCAACAGTTATTTTACGAATTTATTGATAAATAAAAGCTGAAGAAATATGTTTTCTCGAATACACATGACATTATCTAAAAAATAACACATGTCCTGATTTCAGGAAAAGAAAAGTAGTCACGTTAGGTGTACCTATCTTCATAGATAGAACAAACTCTCGGAAGGACTGAATCTCAGCTTCGTTCATACCTATGATTTGAGAGGAGGACATAGTTACAAAATGGATACTTTCGATAAAGAGAACGTAGATATCTGTTAAAATCTGAAAGTAAAATTTTTTGACAATATAATTCTTTTATTCAAGAATTCATCGTGTATGGGAAATTAAAAAATTGGTAACTAGATATCGTAAATAACTTTCTAAGGACTCATTATATGTCAGTCTTTCAATTTTACCTTATAATTATTATGCATCATTTAATGTACCCTGCGTTCCGAGAAATAGAAATATTTTCTGTCATTTATTAATAAAAAAGTAATTATTTAATTAATTGTCACAAACTCATCAACAAAATCTTCCTCTTGTTTAGGCATATCCCTCGAGTGGGCATTGGGATTATTTGAATCAGAATCCTTCGGATAAATCTGCGGGTTCTCGCGTTCCTAATGGATATAATATTGTTTTAGGGTTGAACTACCTCCACTCTGATGACTTAAAGTACCTACAGCTTACCAAAAGACAAAAGAAAATTGAACGTGACCAGTCGAAAATATGTCACTATAGAGGTATAAAAAAATTGAGCTTGAATAAATATCTTCTAATAATAAAAGAGAATGTGTCTCTGTGTTTCGGCGCACTATATGACAGACTGCTGGACCTAGAGCTGCAAAATTTGGCACAAACATACTTTAAAGGTTATGAATATAAATCTCATTTTTCATTATAGTTATAATCCGGAGTTTCATTATAATTTTAATTAATTAAAAATTAAGCGAAATTTTGGCGGTTTTCCTTGATAAATACCGAAAATAATACTGCAAGAGCATGACAATCACACCAACCGACAATTCAACAAATCATCTCTACAATGATGTCATTTAAGTTGACGTACCATTTTTCTCCAACTTTAATAAATTCTAAAAACCATTTTTAGACTTTATTTACATAAATGTTTTTCATATTTGCAATGAAATTCAAACCGTTTTCATTGTTTAACAAATATTTTTATGCGCTTTTTTCTTCGTTTGTTGGAAGCTAAGGATCTCGATGGATTTCACTTTCTTTTATTTCATCGATTTTTCTATGCAGACTATAATTAAAATCCACTAAGATCCGTAAGATTATTAGGAATTCGTCGTTTTATAAGCAGCACCACCTATGTCATTTTTTTGAAATTTCAAAGAGGAAGGAAATACTGAATTTTCCAACAAATATTTCTAAAATTTTTTTTCACAGCTGGTAGGAAATTTCGGTCTTATGTTCATATCAGATGTTAAAAATTTCATATATATCTGTTACTGGTTGCAAAAAAATTGAGTATTGCCTTCCTCTTTGAAATTTCAAAAAATTGAGATAGGCGGCGTTGCTTGTTAAGTGACGAATTATATTCACAAGATGAGTGATATGGTTGTCATGATTTAATTCTTATTATCAGTATATTTAAATCCTGCTGGTATGCTACTGGAAGTAAAATGTGCTGCGCCATTTTAATGTGAAAATCAATTGCGTATTTTGCATGAGGATTAACATAGTGAAATCGTTGAGGGCAATATGCAGTTAGACAGTTACTTGACTCCATTTGAGACGTTTAGGCGACAGCAAACAGAAAATGTGCAAGACTACTGGAAAAACATGAGTTAAATATCTATCATAATTTGAAGTTTAAGATTACTTTGTTAAGGGAACCATGAATATCCAGTGGCGAATCCAGGGGGCTATCGTATCGGGCTACAGACACTCCCAGAGCCAAGCCAGAATTCTTGATTTTATTTAACATCATCACAACTGTTTTTTCTTAATTTCTCTCTTTGAAAAAATAATAAAAACGTTTCAACATTGCTTTCTGGCTTGACAGGTTCAAAACTTTTCCTACTTTTGTAGTCATTCCACTTATATTTGTAGCTTTGACGCGGTGGAAGACATTTTTTGGCTAGTTATTTCATTGCAATTTTCATTAAATTATCGAAAGTATTGTATTGTTCTGTATGATTCTTATTTTTAGGTGAGTAAAGTCTGTAAAGTTAAAGAGTTTTGGTTTACTTTAGCCTTGAGGTTTGACATTCATCACGACGATACAAAGTTTTTATGACCTCAGCCCCGAGACCGGAATCCTAGATTCGCCACTGTGAATATCAAATTATACAAAAGAGACTCATTTGAAATTATATTCCCGGGAAACAAGTTAGTCTTCGGAAGTAGCTAATCTGTATCTAACCGAAAGTCATGTCACAAATGAACTTCAATTAAGGAAAACTTTCGACAATATAATAAAATTACTTGTCACTTATTAGCAGCTTTTTTCGATGAATTGTAAAACAGTTATGCGACGCTTAAGAAGCAACACCACCTACCTCAATTTTTTGAAATTTCAAAGAGGAAGAAAATATTTAATTTTTCACAACCAATAAAGGATATTTCAAAATTTGTTTAATATCTGATATGAACATGAGACCACATACTCCTACCAGACGTGAAAAAAATTAGGGAGTATTCATTATTGGTTGCGGTAAAATGAGATTTTTTTTCCTTTTAAAAATTGAGATAGGTGGTATTTTGCTTAAATGTAATAAAAATGCCAATATTTCTTTCAATATATTGCATAATTACCACTATATTTATTTCGAAGTATTCTATAAAAATATACATTAATTGTACTATTGCACAACATTTATTAAATCCTTAGGAATTTTAAATTGCTGGCCTTAAACCTAAAATTTTGAGGACGGCATAAGCAGTAAAAGGATGAAATGTAATAGCTGGTATCATGTCAGAACAGATGGGAGGAAGGATTTAATCCTAATCATTATTTCAGCCTCTGAAAAGGTTTGCGCATGCGCCAGGTGTACTTGATTTCAGCACGATAATTGTAAAGTCAAATTTGAAGGGGGAAAAATTGGCATTTTAAGTAGCACGACTAACAAAAAACTCCGGAAATGCGCTCATCGACTATCATCCCTTTCCGGATAAAAATACTCTAAAAGTGCTGGTCTCGGGATTTTTAAAATTAACAATATTTACAGAAAGCGACAACAGCGCCACTCGATCTGCAGGGCTGAAGCTCATTGCTTACAAGCTCCTGAGTTCAAATCATCATAGGCATATTTCAATTTTGTTCTAGATAATATCTTTTATAATCTAAAAAGTATGAATTAAAATCCATCAGATTATTCAGGATTGTGCGAAGTTTCATATGTGTTAAGGTGGTCCTCAAATGTGCAGGATTAGGCGAAATCAAAGCTGTACGATCATAACTGGTTAATCATGCGTTCTATTCGATATAAGATGAAATAAAATTGTCACTGCATTTCGACTCCTCAGTTCTGTTCATATCCAAGATTTGGAGGAAGACGTAGTTACAAAGGCAGCTAATATCGATGTTGAACATATCAAAACCAACATATAAACACAAAATAACTCAAAAACAGTAAAAAAGGAAAATGGCTAAATAGACAAAAACAAGAAAAAACCAAAAAAATTGAAAAAATATAATAGAGCGAGCCGCTCGTCAGGGAAGAGAAAGCTCGCTCATGATAATTAATTTGTGCTTTTCTGCTGACGACAAACATCCGTTAAAATTGCCGTCATCCCCTCTAAAAACACAAAACAAACGAAAATGGAAGATTTCTTGAATAAAAAAAAAAAATACATTTAAATTATTTGTGTAGAACATATTTATTACATGAATATCTTATGTCCACAATTCGACATTCTGAATGAATGAAGCAAGTAATTTTGAGGCCTAATCCCTAAGGTACGTTTTTGATGCTGGATAATTTCAGTTCTGAGAATTAAATGATCTGCTGCTGTTGTTGGAGGCAAAGGGTGTCGGTGTGGAAGTCCATATGGATCTTGTGATTTTGCTGGAGCACTAAAGTACAATTCGACATTATAATTCGTTTTCATGTATAAATCTGTAGGGAAAATTAGTAACAAGATGTCGTAAATAACATTCTATCTTATTATACATTATTTATCAGATTCTTAAAATTATTCCCATGTGGTATGTATCATCTAATGTACCAGGCGCTCCATAGCATAAAATATTTATATTATTCATTAATAAAATAATTAATTAGATGGTCACGATAACTAGAAACCTTCCTCGTGTTTATGCATATCCCTCGGGAACACCAAATTAATTGAATCGAATCCGTTGTATCAATTGGCTGGTTCCCAATTGCTAAATGGGTATAGTAATGTTTTAATGTTGAAATACCTGCACTCGTTGACGGGACGATCCTCCAGCTTACCAAGATAAACCGAAATCCTCAGATGACCAGTTGGAAATCTCAATACAGAGGTATAAGAAAATTAAAGTTGGCTATAATCTCTACTAATAATAAGAGAAAATGTGCGTCTGTGCTTTAGCGCACTACAGGGAAGAACTACTGGACCTAGAGATGCGACATTTCACAAACATACGATTAAAGGTTGGACATACTGGGACCGTTCAAATTTCGTAACAGGGGAGGAGGGGTTTGTTGCTTATTTTGCTGACAAGGGGAGGTATAAGGTGATGCTTACGTAAGACATTAAAATCACTTTATTCGAAAATCTCTTGTAACTTGCACAAATAATGTAATTTAAAAAATTAAATTTGAAAAAAAGTTAAATTTGTGAAAGAAAATTAAACTTATTTTTGTAAACAAACTTGAGTGTGTTAGAATTAAACTTACATTTTTGCCATTTATGAGTTAGAGTTTTTTTTTGAATAAGTCCTAAAATTTTTTAAATTAGATTATTACTGTTATACGTTTTGTAAAAAAAAAAGAACGGGGAGGGTTGCAGTATGCTTACGTAATTATAAGAGGAGGGGTTTACGATTTGCTTATTTTGACAAGAAGGGGGAGGGTCAAAATACAAAACATGCTTACGTATTTGAACGTATAAAGGGACAACGATGCAATTCGATGATTACTAACTACTTAACTCTTAGGACGCTCATTCAAAACTAACAGATCAAGTGGTAGGAACTGAGAGAACACAGATTAAATGTCTATCACAATTTGAAGGTTAAGATTACTTCTTAAAGGAACCATGAATAACTAATATATAAGAGACTCAGTTGTAATTATGTCCCGGGGAACAAGTTACTCTTCGGCGGGCTTTAACTTGAGCTTAACAGATCAAGTCAAATAAACTTAATTGAAGGAAAAATTTTGACAGACAATAAAATTACTTGTTACTGATTCGCAGCTCTTCTTGATCGTAAAACATTAATGGTATTTTTATCAAATGTAATGAAAATACAGTCATTACTTATTTCAATGTATTATATATTTACCAGGTTTTCTAATTTAAGTCTAATATAAAACGATATATATATGTATTTTAAATCAGTTTAGGGTCACACATTTTCCTAATTTAAAAAATTTGCTGCCCTCCTAATAACTGGAATCATGTGCGTCAGGCCCCATTTCCTCTTGTATTCCATCCCGCAAAACAGCTACTTATCAGGTACCAAGCATTATTCAGTCACAATTGGAATATGCTTATCCTTACTCTCACTATAATGGCCTCCCATTAATTCGTGTATGTAATAGCTATCCTATAGGATAAAACCTTCACGCTTTGCCATATAATCTTTATTTTAATTGAGACTACTGCTTTTCGTCTTCTATTCACTTAAAAATTGCTGCTTAAATCTTCTATTAAGAAATTTTTTAATAGCACCCTAAAGCTAGAAGTGCTTAGGCAATGGTATTTGATAGTTAAATCTAAATCCATAGGTTTGGGCTGATTGATTTTCTGTTCATTTCATATTGCTGACCTAAAATTTAAAAATTTAATGGCGGAATAAATATTAAAATAATGAAATGTAATAATTGGTATAAAGTCAGAACAGAGGGTTCCCTCTTTTTATATGAAAAGCGACCACGCGCCAGGATTGAACTTCTTCCCAACAAGCTCCTCAGTTCAAATCTTAGTAAATTTCAATTTCTGTTTGAGATAGTATCTTTAAAATCTTTTCAACGGATCTCAATTATAATCATCAGATTATTCAGGTTTGCAAGTTTCATATGTGTTAACGTGGTCATTCGTTGTGTAGAAATCACGTCTGAACCATTATAACTTATTCATTCTGATTCGATGTAGGTGAAGAATATTAAGAATACGTACTATGAAGGCGTCTCCCAGTGCTTTTCCTGCACTTAAGCACTTTGAGATACTTTCAAGGCAATGCGTATTATATTGTATGAACTGTATATAGATAATTTCGTTTCCCTTAAATAAGCTTTCAATCGCATCGTTAAAACGTTATGTTCTCTCGCAACGAAATATTCTTAGAGTAATTAGGACAAAAAATTGGAACTGAATTCAATCCATATGAGGAATGAAAAAGTCGATTCTGTTCTGCATTATAATACATTCATAAATATTAGCGTTTTTCCTATCGAATTATGCATAGTTGATAGATTCTCAGAGAAAAGTGTCAATACCTTCGGTTAAGTGATATATATTGCCGTTTAAGATCTGAAATATATAATTTTATTTTACCTACTCAAAAGTCTCTGTTTTACGTATCTTGCAGAAAGTTTTAAAATGTATAAAGTGGAAAAAGAAGAAAAGGTCTAAATACAAAAACATAGAAAGGTTTCGATGAGTTGGTGCAAAATCTTGATATAGCGCCACTATAACATATCGAAATTATTTTTTGTTGCGGCAACTCTTGAATGGTAGCACGCACAGATTTAATTAGATATATCTATTAGGCTTATTTTGACACTTATTTGAATCTATTCAGTACATTAATTTCAGAAAGATACATGATAAAGAATTTTTGTTCAGTGATGAAATATTATTTTCTGAAAGATGAAACGACACTGGAAACAAAACTCTGAGCTTCATAAACAATATGGTGATTTTGCAGGTTCGATTAAAACAATTTATAAGTGGTTTGGTAGCTTTTGAAGAGGCCATATGAGCTCATATAACGCTGAATGGGCAGAAAGCCCTGTTGAGGTTACTACTCAAGAAATCATTGAAAAATTCATGATGTAGTGATGGATGAAGGAATCAGGATGCATGAAATTACGACGATAATGGATACCTCAAATGGCCGTTTACATAATATTTAGCTTGAGATTTTGAAAATTAGAAAAACTCCGAATATTCGTGCCACGATTGACCCCTCACTTGTGCAAATATTACAAAATTTGGAAGCTCTGACTCCTTCTCGCTAAAGCTTACCAACCTCCAGTATGATTGCTTAACAATCTTCGCTGGTTTTCGATGCCAACCCTACTCGCTTCTCTCCCTACAATGAGAACACTGTGCATCTTAGCATAAACCATTTTAGCCTAATACATTTGCTCCTGATGTTTTAACTTAAATTATAACAGAATAAAATTGTTGACCTGGATTAAGATCTTTTTCTTGATTTTGTAAGATTTTAAAACCAAAATGATCATTCAAATGAAACTAACAAAGAATACTAAGAATGCGGAGAAAAATGGTGAACAAGAGTTTCAAAATATATAAACAGAATCCTACAAACAAATCTTAGAACGTAGTGCGAATT
>BGPR01006675.1:0-25234 GCA_013235015.1 Araneus ventricosus | reverse complement strand
CGAATTATTTGAAAAATACGAACGATAGGAAAAATGAGGTATAGCTTGACTGAGTCACATTTGAAAAACAATAATGCGTTTTCTGACATTTCCTTGGGTTTTTTTATTGCTAAACTGGCCAGGTTTCGCCAAGGCTACACAATTAATTTGCCTATCTTTTTAAATTATATAAAATTTAAATACAAAATTAATACAAAATAAAGAATACGTGCTTCGTATTTTTTATATATTTTTTATTGAAACAAAAAAACCGTGCGGTTAAAATATTAAATGTTGTCCGACTGTTGACGGCAGACTTTTATGTGTTTGAAATTCAGTATGAACGTAAACTGTGAATGTTTTATTTTATTTAATTTAATGTATTAGTAATACATGCTATATATAAATTCCATAGAGACGATCTTTACTCTGTGCGACTGTTTGACCACAAACTAATATGTGTTTGACATTGACAGATTTAAATCATTCGCATTTTGTATATCACTCCGAAGAGTTTTTTTATAAATAATCTAAATAAATTCCCTCTTGGAGTGGATTTCACTGCGGAGATTAAATCAATTACAAATCATTCATTCCAAATTCACTCCGCATTTACCCGCTAATTTTTTACAGTGTATGAACGTAAACAATGAAGGTTTTATTTTATTTAATTTAATGTATTTGTAACACATATTATACATAAATTTTATCTTTCTGCACTCCTTCTCCATATGAACTTTAACTATGCCTAATCTCACACTCCTCCGTGCGCGCAATGTGCTTAAAAAGGGGTACAAAGTTTTCTCTTCACGTATTAATATATAGATATTTTAAATTATTTTATTTCCTTGCCTCCGAGTTTCCCCTCATAATATTAGATTAAATTTCGTATCACTTTTTTTAAATTATTCGCTACTTGTAGAAGAAAATCTGCCTTCGATGGTTTGAATTAGGCCAGGCTGTAAATTTACGAGAATCTGTGAAATTCAAAAATGGCTTGGTGAAACCGATATTAAAGTTACAGACATTTTTTTTCTCAAATAAAAGTATTTTTTACATTAAAATACATATACATTTTAAAAAAATATGTTTATTTACTTGCGCGTCCGCATTCCGTCGAGTGAAATATTTTTATTTACGTAGAGGTCATAAGATGACTTGATATACGATTAATGTAATTTTTGTTGTGTTATATGTACTTCGAATTTGTTCACAGCTGCTGAAGCATACCCATAAAGAAATCTCCTCCTTCCTGTATTGATTAGGCAGCGGTATTGAAAAATTGTCAAGTTTTAAGAGAGTTCACCCCCTCGGGTGTTGTGATTTTTCTTCCACTTCATGTCCGTGTCACTGCTTAAATAACCATATGGTTATAGTTGCAGGGGCATGGAGTGGTGTTTTGTTATATGTACTAAAAGACCAGGCCGCCACGAATAGAAACACGGGTATTCATTACCGTCTTAACAAATTTGAGCGCCTTTGCTAGAGTAATTTCACGCCGCATCAGAATCGTTTATAAGAACCCAATGGCACAACGAAAATATCTACCCCTAAAATAATTGAGGCGAAAACTGACACGTGTTCACTGATTAACGCCTAACTTTTTTGTAAATCGCGTCTTTGAAATTATATTGCAAAAGAGACTACAGTCTCTGCACAGCAGATACAATAGCAATATGCAGGCCATGTACGTGGATAGTTGAAACCTGCTGTGTAATTGTACATTGATAAACCATGCTCTTTAAATAACCACATAGCCAAAGTTCACAGGGGGTTGGATCAGGTGAACGGACTAGCCAAGACGTTCGGAATCATCAGCTTATCACTCTTTCTTTGTCCAGATAATTTGTGGTTTATTTTTATTTTTAACGTAGGACTGCGTTTCTTCCATTGGGGTCACAGGAAGGAAATTGACTCACACGCCAAAACACCACAAAACTTGGTATGGGAGATCCTCTATATCTCGGTAACTACATATGTTAAAACATAACTAATGTCTTATTTTAGAGATAAAATCTTTTACAACAGAAATTTTAAAAAAAAATTGAAAATCAGAATTATAGTTCAGCGACTACTGGCCACAAAGTTGGGCAAAAATACGCATGAATTGGTGACGCGATCCTCTATATCTCGGTAACTACATATGTTAAAAACATAACTAATGTCTTATTTTAGAGATAAAGGGTAAAGCAGAAGTTACAAAAAAAACTTACTTAAACTTAAAAAATTACGAGAAACTTCGAGAAACAAAAGCGTAAAGCGAGTAAAGTAGTCCTACGAAAAGACAGCCTCCCGTCATTTTTTCCGCACATTGTTGTTGCAAAAGATATTCCACGTTAATTCTTTAATTGTTTTTTAGTCATGATATTTTAGTTTAATAACCTCACATTGTCTCTGGAAAGTTGTAGTTTGTACTTTCCAAAAATAAGCCATTTATCTGCACACCAGCGCCACTATCCCCTATCGGCTAAAATGAACACTATTTTTTATTCTTCTAAAATTGTAATGGTAAGTTCTACGTAAATATTTCTCCTATATATTTTGGCACTGCACTACTCCTGTAGTTTTTGCACAGTAGAAGATTAAAAACCCTCTTGTTTAATTTGTATTGCCCTGTATTTAATTACATCGTTTCAAGTGAATTCGTTGCTACTTATGCGTCACATTATATTCCGCGATTACTTTTTGTATTTCTTAATATTGCTAAGAGATGGCACGGAGTATATTGTTTTAATTCAAAACTTGGGTGCATTCCAGGGAATAATGGAGCTCAGTGAACAAGATATCACATTTACGACCACCTGTTGGTCAACCAAAAACTGCTTACTAACAAAAATTTTGCATTTCAGAATTCAGAATTGAACATATATTAATATTCAGCAATAAAAAAATACTTTTTTGGTTCGGAAATTCGAAAAATAAAAATCCGACCAAGAAGGAGTTAATCACTTTTCTAAATTTTGAGCTTAATATTCGAATCCGTTAACAGTTTACAACTAGTAATTCTGTGATCAGTAGACATCGCCCCCTCCCCCAGTAGAAATAATAGTAATAAGATTTTTTATCATCGCAGTATTTAAATGTTTTGCCAATATTTTCATTCGTCCATTGTCAACAATTGTCCGTAATTTTGGAGGCATTTTGAATGGAATCCCATTTGGCTAGAATAGTTGAAAGAATCTGAGCATTACTTGAAACGGAATCATTAAAATGACCATTCACTTGAAACGGATTCCCAAAATAACAATTCGTACATAAAAGTCGTTTTTCATGACCTTAAGGAATCTTCATGCCATATTCGAAGAAAATCGTTTCGTCGTGACTGCGTAACAAACAAATTTACAAACACACGAAACTCTGAACGGTCGAGTTGAAACAATGATCTCGCTGCGCTCTGCCAATTAGCCAGTTATAACTAGTAGTTCTGTGAACAGTAGACCCCCCCCCCCCAAATAAAGAAATCTAAGATTTTCTCTTCATCGCAGTTTTAAAAAGTTTAGGCAATATTGTTATTCACTGTGAAGACACAACGCTCCCTATGCCCAGTGCCTGATTCCATGACAGCAACTGTACCGGTTGGGTTCATTGTGAAGACAGCAATGTTCGCAGAGACCCTCTCTAAACGTCCGCAGCAACAGCGGGACGATGTTTGATCCCCTAAGTATGATTTGGCGTGAAGCGGGCGCACATATACGGATATCTACAGTGGAATCGGGTTTTGAACCTGGAACCCTCCGTCTCCGAAGCTGACACCTTACCACAAGGCCAAAGCATTGTCCCTGTAGTGCATCGTACTGCCACCGTCTTACTGTGATGTTTATAATCCAATATCCACTTCCGCACATTGGGAATTCCTTTTGTCTAGTGGTTAAGATGTTCGGCTCGGGACTCAAAGGTCCCCGGTTCTATTCCGCCGCCAAAGTGGTGACTCGCGGACAAAGAACACGCAACAACAACTTTCAGTCACACTGATAGATGGCAGCACCAAATATCAGATCAATTCCATCTTCTGCTTCATTCTGCAGATGGCAGCCTTACAACTCCTACAGCAACGCAGCTCTCTCAATTCAAAGTTTATGACACACTTCATAGCACAAAAGTCTATGACGCATTTCATAGCACAAAGCATGCACGTGCCTGAGCACAAACAATCGGGGCAGCAATCCGCGCATATGCCCGCAGCACATCGCTTCCTTGATATTCATATAATATCAAACAAGCTGAGGACTACTCCTGTAGCTCACCGTGCTACAACATCTTACTCTGATGAGTATAAGCCAATATCAATATATATATAATAATATGGATAATTAGCCATGTATTTCGTTTTAGCTGTCCACCTCCTTTCCCGGATCTCCTCTCTGTGATTTTTGGTTGTCGTGTCATATGTCGAGTGTAGCTTATAAAGGAAACGTTGATAATCTAGCCATCTTGAAGGATTGCACAGCGCTGGAAGTCCAACAAATCAACGTTGAACTGCTTCTTTCTGCGGTGTAGGATTCAATCTAAAGGATGCATTTTTTGAACACGAAAAGCCAACTCATTGAACCACATATGTCAACGATTTCAATTTAAAGTTTGTTGCATAAATTGTGATTTCTGTGATTCTGTTGACTAATTAAGACGATCGACTATGTGTACAGTGCAGTATTGCAATTGGTGGCTAAATTTTAAACATTTTGGCTAAAATAAAAATCTTATGGTAGACATAGTATGTTGATCAAACTTTCCGACATTTGCATGAACACAATTTTTGCAATAGAGCTCCAAACTGTTTTTTTTGGTCACCCAGTATTCGCAATAAAATTAATTGCATTTTTGCAAAGTCAATTTTCCATTATCTAAAAACTTATTTAACATAGTGCTTTAACATTTTTTTTTTTACTTTGGGAATTAGAGCTATCGTGAAGGTGCATTTCATTTTAAAACGCAGATAATTTTCTGTAATAAAAATACTTACTTGGAATAATTTATCGGCTTCTTTTTATAAATCCACTTTTCATATGTAAAGACCGAGAAAGCATTTGCATACAAATGTTTTCAAAAGATTCGTTAGTTTCCTCCACTTCTTCCTTTTTATTGAAAACATCGTCAATCATCATTATTATTTTTGCGTATGTTGGCTGGAATTTACAATTATTTTCTTATTGCTTTTATTTTTTCCCTTTTCAATGTTTGGAATTCAATTTTTTTCAGATATATTTGGTTTAGACCTTTTGCTTTGTTACCTGTGCGAAATATACGTCTTTTAATGTGTTGTTTGATTTTTTGTGTACTTGTGTGCTTTTATATGATTTTTGAACATTTTATTCTTTTTTCATTTTTTCGCACCTTGTACAGCTTTTACTCCATTTCTCGTTATTATCCATCTTTTCTGTGTAGATGTAACCAGTTATTTTACATTTATACCATTCTTTTAAATTTGAATATGTTTTGGTATCTATTCCCATTGTTTTATTCACTTCATTGCTTAATACTATTCATGTGTTCGTATGGATGTGACCGATTTTTGTACATTTGTTTCTTATTCCCCCCCCCCTTTTTTCTGTTTGGAATTTGCATTTGTACTATTTAATCTGAAACTTCCTTCAACCCTTTTTTGAGTATTTTACTTACTTCTGTAAGCCTTCTGTTGTACTTGTTGCACAAGGAGTTTTTTCTCAAGAGAATACAAAAAAATTATTATTATTAGCTGAAGTACATGAACTGATATTGTGTCGCACAAAATGAATTTAAAACTGAGCTTTTATATTAATTTCAGAAGAAATATTTAAGTAATCTTTATTTCTGAAAATAATTTTACAGAAGGTATTTTTCTTAAGCACTTTGTTTATTTCAAAAAAATTTTTAAAGAACTTCTGTTATTTACTTATTTATTGAAAATTCTTTTTAAGAAACTGTCTTTTAAAATTTTTTCATGAACTTACACTACTGTTAAAGAGATTTAAACGTTTAATTTTAGGGAAAATTATACTGAACTTATACTGAAACGAGTACCGTTTTTCAAAATGTAGAATTCAAAATTACTTGCCGATGGCGTTGTCTGGTACCATGGTTTAAACGTAAGGCGCACGCATCTTCAACGTAAATAAAAGTTATGTTAATGTTTCTGACGCTGATTTTGAAAATCCTATTTGTTTGAAATTTGTAATCGTGGAACAGAAATTAAGTTAAGATAAAAAGAAAGACATCCCATGAAAAGATAATCCCATGAAAAAGAGTCATATTTTAACGAGAATTTTGCTATTAAAAAATTAAATTAATGCAAGATCATTTAGAGGCCAAACTTGGGAGAGCTTCATGAGTATTTTATTTGAACGAAACGGTTGCAATTTATTCAGCACGATGTTACACACACTATGTTTAGAACTGACATTAATAATTTCCTCGACTCTTCTCACGGAAACACTTGATTTGCTTACGCAGACCTTTTACCTGGCTACCGGCAAGGTTCGTTGTTTCAGATATTTTTAAGAGCATGATGGAAGAAGGTTGATGAATTTTTTAAGAGGATGATGGAAGGAAGCTGATGGGTTTTTTAAGATTATGATGGGGATATCTTGCATGATGCACTTCATGCAAGATATCCCCATGGATGCCGATCAAACTCCCGTCGACAGACTGTGTGGATTGTTCTACGCAGACCTGCTTCGTGACTATCGAAAAGATTCGTCATGCTAGATTTTTTAAGGAGATCATTATGCACTTCATGCCAGATATACACATGGACTCCGAACAAAATCTCGTCTATAGACTATGCGAATTGGTCTGGGTAGACCTGTTTCTTGGCTAGCGGCACGATTTGACATGCTGAATTTTTTTAGGGGGAGCATTATGAACGTCGTGTAAGGTATCCACATGGCCTCAGAACAAAATATAGTCTATACACTGTGTGGATTGGTCAGGGTAGACCTGTTTCGTGGCTACCGGCACGATTTGACGTATTAGATTTTTTAGGTAAGCATTAAGCACTTCAAGTAAGATATCCACATGGACTCCGAACGAAATCTCGTCTATAGACTGTGTGGATTGATATGGATAGACTTGTTTCATGGCTACAAGCACGATTCGACATCTTCAACTTATAAAGGGGGCTAGAAGCGTGTGTACACTTTCTAGCCGAACGGTTCGTTAACTGTTCGTGAGCAACTGATTCGAAGGTGTGGACGGGTTCTTTTAGATGGACGCGAGCGGTCAGTGAAATTAAATTCCTGTCGGTCCTTCGGCAACACACTGAGATTCGCAGCTCACGTTGAGACGTGTTCGAGAGTAGTTCGTCCTTCCCCGATGATCTCCATCCGAAGAGCAAGATCAAATCGCCAATGAAAGGCGTATTCCAGATCGCTTCCGAAGACACCCCTCCATTGGCGACAAACAGACGATTATTAATAGTTCGAAGTGGGTTGCTCCATTCCCATGGTGCGCGGTTGGTCCATCGTAAAAGTTATTCCTTCGAGATATTTGAGAACCAATCGGCTCGAAAGTGTGTATATGCCTTAAGATATTCCTAAAAACTCCGAACAAAATCTCGTCTATAGACTGTGTGGATAGGTCTAGGTAAAACTGTTTCGTATCTACCGGATGATTTCACATGTTGGATTTTTTAGAGGAGTGCATGATGATTTTGATGTAAGATGTCCCTATGGATTCCAAGCAAAAATGTCATCGAATTATCATCTGTTACAGTAGGAAATGTTTAGGATATTACTGGGGCATTTTAAAAATGTAAAGAGATCAAAGTAACGTACTTTTCAGCATTATATTTCATTTAATTCTCTATACTTCAATTGACTTTAACCTTTCAAACAACTCTGACCCACTATCACTTAGACACGGAATTTTCTGACGCTCATTTTGTAACGGAAATGGATAATTTTCATTTCATTATCAGCTTTTACAGTTCAGTCAGATTTTCACCAAACACTTCCTATAAATATTCAAAGGTTATATCCTTATAGTCAGCTTTCTACATAAGCATTATATTAAACATGTAGAAAAATGTGTCGGTGTAAAATTTGGAATTTAATCTTCATAGTGAAAAGAAATTTAACTTTAACTCCCATTTCATCAGATGTGTCTCAAAATTTCAAAAAAAGTAATGTCTCTCTAGACGTCTGGCTTTATTTTAGAATAATCAAGTCACTGCTTAGAATCTCCCCTTTTCATGCATCAAAATAAAGACGATTCACCTTTAAATAACCTTGAAGGAGAGAAAGAAAAGTAAAATTTTAATCGGAAATCTTGACGACGTTTCTGAAATCAACTTAGAATTCATGAATAAATTACTGACAAAATACTACCACCAAGCTGTAAGGGAGATCTCTTCTGTTGAAAATTCGAAATCTTAATCACTAAATACTAACAAAAAATGAAAGCATAGTCTCAAAACAAATAAAGAAAATTAATCTCGTTTTCGATATAGGGTAAAACACCGAAACAGACGAATTTCAAAAACTTATTCCAATCTTCATTAAACAGCTTGAAAATATTAGCACAATATTTTGTAATCTTCATGAATGCTTTCAGATATTTTATTCGCACATGTAACAACACGAATTGTCCAGTTATTTGTAATTGATAAATGGATAGTAACTTTAACCCTTCAGCACACGCACCCATTTTTGGAACATTAGCACTCGCGCGAGGTCATTTTGACCCCAAATTGTTAGACGCTTACTCCTTATTTTATTGGGTATTGGTAAAAAAATAATACATGGTCAAAGTATAAGAATAATTTTTCGTCCGAATAACTTGTATTTAAGACACAAATGCGATTTTTAATAAGAAAAAGGAAAGTTGAACTTATATCCTTTTCTCCTCCTTTCCTGTATTCTTTTCTTCTCCGCTGCGCATGTTCGTAAGTTGTCATTGCCATCATGTTAAATCGATCTGAAACGTTAACACACGCACGGGTCAATTTGACCCCAACGCTCCCAGTAAAAAGTGAGAAACCCCGTTTCAATGGTTTTTGCCTTCTTTTCTTCTTCTTGCCCCCATGAAGGTACAGGATGCAACAGGGCTAAGTTTTTAGAAATTTCTAGAATTTTGTAACATACGGAACATGGGGTCAAAAAGACCCCATGACTGTAGGAGAGGGGTTAAGCTTCGGACCCACGATCAGATAACCCTCAAATTTCGTCCGTGGTGCGAGTTGCTTCCCGTCATAGGAACGGGAAGATTCGATGTCGCTCGGGGCTTGTAAGGGCATCTGTTGTTTCCCGAGATGTGGTGACAAATAGCTCAGACATCAAAGGGCCAGACGGCGGCAGTTCATCCGCTCACTTGGGCGCTGTGGAGATACTTTCCAAAGTTACGCACTGTAGGAACGGTGCATCTGTTCGAATTCCACCGAACAAAGTCCACAAATGCTAACCTCGAGAGACTCGAAGCTTGGCCAAGCTATAGGCCGTTGGAAGAAGGCTTTAAGAACTTTTCGGTAAAGGCATTTTTTTCTTATTTCACCTCTGCTTCACTTCCACACAGCATTACCCATTTTGTTTCGATTTAACTTCGAATTGGTTATTTTTGTACATGTCAAATATAGGGTTATTCAAAACAATTCCATTGATTGCAAATGTCTATAAACTCCTTGTAAACAATAAAAAGAAGAAATATTTTGTATTTAAATATTTTACATATTTAATTGTTTAGTTTGCGTACGCCATAATTGCCTCATTTGGCTTTAATAGAAAATTGAGAAAGTGTTGTTTCTTTAAGCGACGAAATACTGTTTTATTTTGGTGTTTAGTGCTGTAGGATGTTGCTGTAAGAACTGTTTGATAATCTTTATGAGTTTGTTGTGTTTTCAACAATTCTTGAGATGCCCGATAGTAAAGAATATGAATTATTTTACTAGAGTTTAAAAGCAATTAACTAGAAAAAGTAGTGTAAATTTAACATAAACTTTAAACAGAAACAACAAAATTTAAACCATAAAATTTAGACAATAAAAATTATACAATGTTTAAATAGCGTGCAATTGCAGTTGCATACAAAACACATTGTATCAAAATCATTCAAAGGAAGCAAAGAACTAAAAAATACCCTGAGGTAATCGAATTAAACAAACAAGGAATCCATTCTAGTCCATTTTATCAAGGGCTAAGGACTATATTCGAAACGGATTCAAAATATTTGGGAAATTTTTCTGTAAGAAGCTTGCATTACGCCAAATATAGTTTCTTATTTCACTAGCTGCACATCTTCTTCCCAAAGCCATAATTTGATTAGAGACTATTCTATGACTCACAGCATTAAATCTTTGCTGATTGTTGTACCGCCATTTAAAGAATTTGGTTTTGGATTCTTCCAGCAATTACTTTTTTTTAACTAGTTAGCTTTTCCTTACAAAAGGTTTTATTAAAGTAGTAAAATTACTTTAATAAATGTAGAATAAGATCTTGTACGGGAATTATAAATATCGTTTACCACTAGTTTCAAAGTCAATTTCTTTTGACATTCTGTCATTTCATTGCCATACACAGAATCATAAATGTGTGATAAATCATTCAAAAAATTAACATGTATCCATTCGAAGTGATTCACTCATGTCTGAACTGATGTAATATTAATTTCTCAACGATGGAAAATCTTAATAAACATTCATTTAAAATTCATGAATAGTTAATTATTCATATCTATAATATCTGAAATAAAAGTCTACTGGTTTTATATGTTAGAAAAGAGCTGGAAATGTTTCGGTCGGATCACATATTAAAGCTTTGTAACAAAATTTAATAGGAACTGAGAATGACTTCATAATTATTCATCAATATAAAATAATCACTAATAAATGTTATATATACGTTGTCAGAAATTACTTAAGCGCCATCAGAGCATTTTATTCTTGTATTCCAGAAATAATACAGCTATTCACTGTAATTAAAAAATACTGTCGATTGGTTAAATATTCAATATATATTAAATATTAAATATTCTTTATTTGTTCATATGTATTTCGTTTCCAGTAAAATTCCCTTGAACAGAGCAACAATATATAGATTATTAATTAATTACTTTTATGTTATGTAATTAAGGGCAAAAATTAATATTCTAATTTTTATTACTTGTGTATTGATACAATTCTAAATTTATTGGCCTTCATATTATAATTATATACATGAAATTAATAATAAGATTAAAGAACATTTATTGAATAGCTTTCTAACTTCTCTATACAAAATATTATTAATTAGTAATTAGAGTAACTGTTTTCTTTAAATATGTTACACAAAAATTTCGAATTACGTATGAATACTACATATTGACATTGGGATTGTGAGAGAAAATATTATTTTCATATCATATTCATGCCTAATTAATAAAAAAATATTCAATTAAATACATATGTAAGTATTATTATATAGAAAAATCTGCTGATAAATTCATTTTCAAAAAGTGAATAAATTTTGTGCAATTGATATTTCGCTTGAGGTCAAATAAACTAAATTCTAGGTATAATAGAAATTAAATTTATTTTGGTTCAAAAACAAGACAAAATTCTTATAGCATTAAAGTTCATAAAAACATACTTTAAAAACACACTTTTATTAGTAAATAAAAGTTAAAGTTTATTTAAACTGAAAAGTAGAATTTTAGTTATTTCAATTATTTTCTACTTTTTGGTCTTCAATTTCTTATTCTTTATCATAAATATTTTGGAATCGTGCAATAAATTTTTTCTCATATGTACTATTAAGTGTAGCCGATTGTATGAAATCATATTAAATTAAATGAATAGATTTATTGATAATTAAGTTCTGAAAATGCTAAAATAGTGCATTGTCACTGAGGAAAAAAAATTGTACAAAATTTCAGAATTAGCACATCAGGAAGTGAGTGAAAAATCGATTACAAAATTCCATCTCTTGTAATCGATTTTATTAGAAAAGTTGAAATAACTAAAATTCTACTTTTCAGTTTAAATAAACTTAAACTTTTATTTACTAATAAAAGTGTGTTTTTAAAATATGTTCTTATGAACTTTAATGCTATAAGAATTACCAAACATGAATAAGTATAGCTTAATAAAAGTTTTTAACCTTCGGTCGGGCGCAATACAAATGCTAACACATTCAGGAGCAACTCATCTGTGAGATTAAAAGTTAAATTTTTGCCTAGGCTTAAGGAAAAGCTTATCAAACTGAACTATTCGGTCACATAAAGCTGCATTCGCGTTTTTAAATAATATTCTTGTATTTCCTTGCAATTTAAACTAACAAAATGTCCAGGAATTCAGGAGGTAAGTGACGTTTATTTTGCAGTAAGGCTCCCTAGCAATGACAACTGCTGTCGTTGAAAGCCTCAAATATTTCGCATTTTTGAAAGAATATATTGCAAATAATTATCAGTATCATTGAATTACGGGCTGGGGCACAGGTATACGAAGTTTTGCAGGTTATAAAAAGAAATATTGAGAAAAATTTGGAAAATCTAAAGTACAAACGTAATCGGACGCAACTCATCTACCAGATTAACATGCCCCTCATGTACATGAAAAGAGCACTAGAGAAAAGACCACGATACCCTAGTGTGAGTGGTAGGGAGCCAGGAAGCTACTAGAAGCCCCACAACTTTCTCGGTAAAACCCGCACTTTTGAATGAAAAAAGGGTTCTTCATCTCACAAATTAGAAGCTCTCACGGAAGGTTAATAATAAATCTAACGACAGTTAAAATTATCAGACTTAAATTTATCTTTTCACAGAATATTTGTAATATTTTTTCATCATGCAACCCCAATTCTACCCCTCTGTGATATTGAATCTGCTTCTAAAAATGATCATATTTTGTTCGGTTATAAGCAAAGTAAAACTCAACAAATGCTTTGGTTTCTCCAGAAAAGAAACAGTGTTTTCCTTAAAAGATTTTGCTATTTTTATCACTTTGTTCCAATTTTCAAACGCACATATATCCAAACGCCTACATGTTTTCGTAACGAAGCGAATCAAAACATCCTATTGAATAAAAAGGACTAAGAATTTCCTAACGGTAATCCCCCGACACAGAGACGCCGAAATGATGCGAAACAAAATGCATTTGTCTTTCTTCTATATCTACAAATAAGCATTTCTATGTTGCATTTTTGTTCGCTGTAATATAATTTCCCAGTTCCGAAGAAAGCATTCAGGGACTCCTATCCCACGTTTTCCTTTTTCATATAACAAGGGAAATGAACAGTAGTAATATGATGGAGCGGAATGCCTTCATTTCCTATTCGTTCCGAGTAATAAAAATTGCGCTACGCATTCTCTTTTAATCATTTTGCTTTCTGTAAAGATATTTTTCATTTCTATTCGATATTTTTTGAAATGAATCCTTGTATACTTGGTTATATTCTGATTTTTTGTAATGTAGTATAGTATTAGCAAAGAAATGACTTATTATTACAAAGATGGATGCTATTTTAAACGAGATATCTTTCAGTGCATCCAAGTAATTTGAATGTAAGCCAATAATAATTAGGTTAATAACTAATAATTATATTTAGGAACTTATGAAGAATGCATAAAATTTTTATACGCAGGGTTAGTAACATGTAATTTTTAATACAAATTCCAATTAAATTTGAAATTTATGTGCGTTTTCAGTTCATTTAAGTAGCTAAAAAAATAATTCCATCTAACAAGCATATTTTATTGTGTATTTTTAGCGATGTACTCAAACTTTTCTGTTAATATTTCTATTTAAAAGGATTATTTTTTCAATTCTTACTTTCATGGATTCTCACATTCTGAATTGTCATGCAATCTCGTATTCTTTAACTCTGAAATTTTTATTACATAATAATTTGTATAGCAGTACAACTTTAATGCAGAAACTAGAGGCCCTCAGAGATCAATTGGTTCGCCCATCATATTAACACATTGTGTGTGGAATAAGAGTTAGATGCAAGCTCAAATAAATAGACAAACCGTAAGCGTGCTTGCTCTAATCAATGCATACCATAACAGAAAAAGTGAACTTATTGCAGACATCTATTAACAAGTTCAACTTATCTAAGCTAGTATTCAAGTCAAATTCTTGAATAAAAAGTTTGATGTGTAATTCCAGTAACGTAATTCTGATGTTTTGTAATTCCAGTAACGTAATTTTGATGTTGTTTAATTCCAGTAACGTAATTTTCATGTTGTGTAATTCCAGTAACGAAATTTTGATGTTGTTTAATTCCAGTAACGTAATTTTGATGTTGTGTAATTCCAGTAATGTAATTTTGATATTGTTTAATTCCAATAACGTAATTTTGTGTTGTGTAAATCCAGTAACGAAATTTTGATGTTGTTTAATTCCAGTAACGTAATTTTGATGTTGTGTAATTCCAGTAATGTAATTTTGATATTGTCTAATTCCAATAACGTAATTTCGTGTTGTGTAAATCCAGTAACGTAAAACGTATTTTTATGTTTCCCGCTTCCGAAGTGTTAATAGTATTAATCTATATATTATGAGAATCAACTGTCTCTGTGATGCCCCTGTCATCACGATGTGATAAAGTTATAAATATTTTTAAATTTCTAAGAAATAATGGATTAGGAGTCACATAACAATATTATGACTTATGGTGAGCATTTTAAAATAACAAAGTAACTTCAGAGCCTAGCGATGAAAGTTCAACATTTTCTGCGGAAAAACGGATGTTAGTTTTACGCTCTAATCTCAAAGAGTCAACTGAATCTTCACACTACAAGTAGGCTTCCTTTCTCAATTCATTAACAAAGCGAATATTCGCATAGAAATAGCAAAAACCTAAAAATTGTTACAAAATACATTAAAAGATAATAAAAATTTTAAAAACGTTGAATTTGCACTGGTAAAATGCGTGTTAATCACAATTGCGAACACTGAAAATCAGTTATAGTCACGCATCGTTTATTCTGATTAGGCAATGTCTTCCGGCGTTTAACCCTTGAGTGGGGATGCTTTTGCATACCACCACACGAGAACAAACATTGTCATCATCACTTTAGCTTTATTTCTGATAAAGCATGCGTGTCCAAGTTAATGAACACGCACTCCTTAATAAGCCCACGAAATAAGCAAATTAGAATATAGTCATGCAAAATAAGAAAGATTTAAAATATATATATATATATATATTATATTATTACTGGTATTATTAAAAATCTAATGTCGGAGAATCACTTGGATCTCAGAAATGCATCAAGGCTGGAGCTGCTAATCGTATTTCGTCAACTCTTGTTTTTCTCAGTTATCACTATATTGCATGATGCAAATGTATGAAAGCATATGAATGAACGCTGAGTGGATAGATGCAACAGGCATGCATGGAAGAATACATCCATTGAAACATTTATCTTCCAGGATAACAAAATTTCCTTCCAGGTACTAAAATATTCAGATTTAGATCATGTACAACCAGGACTAATTTAAATAATTAATTCCGGATTTTAGAGACTGTGGACTCTGAGTCCGTGCGTTCTGCAGAAAACTTCAAGAAAGATTTAAATATAGATTGCATAGATTACTGGAAATTGCATTAGACAGTTTAAAATCTTTGGATTAAGACATTTGAAAAAAAAAAACAATTTCAGATTGTATTTTTAACATCTCTTTTCTCTCTATATAAATAAGCAATGTTTGTGTGCATGTGCATGCGATGTTTAGACGTGAAATATTGCACGTACAGCCCTGAAATTTGGCACAACGGTAGTACTAATGATGACTCAATGCACCTCGAAGACCGGGTTTTAAAATTCGATATAAAAATGTTTTTATTTCATATTTCATGGTATTTTGGTGATTTTCCATACTCATTTCTCCATTGCAGTTTTTCTAATAATCGTAGAAAGAAAATAGAAACACAGCTCCGGTGGCTTTTTTGCGAATTCCAACGGTAGTAAGTATTATTTTTTGTGTTTTATTTTGTTTTTATTCTAGGCTTCATGAATTTGGTTTTTTGGCTTTCGATTTTGTAAGCGACCTTTTTGTGTATTTCATTTAATCCAGAATCTTCACAATGAGTGCTTTTTGAGGAGATACCGACAAAATTTTTTACGCTTTTTCGTATTTCGTTAACAGAAAAAAGCACTTATCAATAACATAGGTGGACTTCTCTTCCTGTCGAGCGGCTTGCTATGATATTTTTTAAATTATTAAAATTTATGTGTTTTGTTTCTTGTATGTTTTGATTTATGTATATATATATATGATACTTCAGTTATGGATGAGCTTTCCTCAGGTGTGAACTTAAAAAAAAATTAGGATTTTTCCATATACTTTTGCTGTCTTACAACAACTGTCACTGGCTTATTAAGCAACTTTTATCATCATCCCACACCGTTCCATTCAACTTATTAGCTTATATAGCACAGGTAGCGATGTACTTCAAGTGAAAAAGATAATTTTAAAAAAATTCTGAAATTTCATCCTCTAGATTTATTTCACGAGCAAGAGTACAACAATTAAATGCTATTGCTGTCAGCATCATTACATTTTTACTTCTCCTTGAATTACTGCTTTCTACGGAAAATTTTGGGAAGATCAGTTTTATCAAATAGCAAGAAAGAATGCATCTGCCAAAAGTTAGAATCTTCGTCGAAATATTGGCCTGCACTTTTGTCACATATTTGTCCTCTTTTTTTCTCAATTTCTTCGCTGCATAGTGTTACTTTGAGCAGAAGAAGAAAAAAAGATATTGACAGTGTCGTTAACTTTCTTTTAAAATACATCTTGAAGGTGAAATTTCTATACACTTTTCAAACCTCTTACTAGCATTTTAATTTTTTTTTATTTAACTTGACTTTATTCATGCTTTGAAAGATGGAATTTTGTCATCAATTTTTCACTAACTTCTGATATACCAGAATTTCGAAATTTTTTTCAGTTGTGTGTTTCGTGTGACGATGCACTATTTTAATATTTTCAGTACTTAAGTACCAGTCAATTAATTGTTTAAATTAACCTTTGATTCCACTCCCGTGACGCCCTCTGGTAGTGCGTTTGAGAAAAATAGAATTCATTGTTTTCGCTGCAGCGAGCGTGCCGGTATGCTCATCAGTCTTTTTTTAGGAGACGGAGAGCGTCTCGGTACTCCTTCCTTTGCTTCTGGCAGGTACGGCGAGCGTGCCGAGACGTTGTTCGTCTCCAAGGAAGAAAATCAAGACCGTGGCCACAGCAAATGTATTAAAAAGTAGAAAATAATTAAAATATAAAAAATACCGTTTAGAGAGAGAGAGAGTTTAAATCAGTTTTTAAAAAAATTTATTCTTAACGAAACTATCTTGCAGCTGAGTCTATCGTAAGTTGAATTACATATTTAAATTGCAGTCGCTATATACCATTGTTCGAAAATACGAAAACAACTGATTGTCGTTTGGCACAATAAGTATCTGTACAAGTGGAAACAAATTTCAGGTATTTAAACACCTTTGAATCCTAGATACCAGAAAATGACTTGTCAACCTCAGATTTTTATTACTTACATTTATTGAAGTTTTACTAGAGTAATTCCAGTTTCATATGGAAATTTACAAATAAATTATTCTACGTGGACAAATATTCTTAGAAGTTCGTTTCAAAATTCTGTATTACTGTGATAAAGAAATGTTTTTTTGATAGGAATTAAATCTGGATTATAGGTTAGAATAATACGTTCTGAAAGAACAGATGCATTTCATTTTTAATATGATCATACAAAATCTCGTTATAATTTGTTTTGAAAATTTCGAAGTGAGGGAAAAAAGAACTTTCCGATCATTACCAATATTATTATTTAGACATTTTTTACGTGATTTATCATCCGTTAAATCACACAACAATGAACAAAATACTATTTAATCAACTCATGGCAATCTAAAAATAGCAGAAACTAAATAAAAAAGCTAATAAACCAGCTAAAGATAAATTTAAGATATTTTAAGCAGTTCAAAACGCGTCATGGATGGTGCTAGCTGAAAACTGATATGCAAACATTGACAATTAACACTCATCCCTGGATTCATGTAAACGATTTTCTGTTTTAGAGATACCAAAAATAAAAAAAAGTTTACAACAGTGTCATTTATTTTTTTCCTTCTAAAAACCGTTTTGAATTGTTTCGTCCAACTACTGAATCACGCAGTTTGAGAAGAAACAAATGTCATAAAATCGAATAACATCACAAAGCGCGTATTTTCTGTGTGAACTGTAAGAAAGGAACGAAAACCACTAGTAAACCATTGATGTAAAAAAATGCATAATTTTGATTAAAGACAATAAATATAAGAGAATGAAGCTAATTTTCTTTATTTCCGAAGTAAAACATTTGAATTCGTTCACTTCTTCTCACTGCTAAATCTTAGAAAAGGTACAGATGTTAGTTATTTTTCATTTATTATGAATTAAACAGAGTTAATTTATAATATTGAAGCCATCATAATATTCTTTTAATTTATAATTCCATTCATCACTGAAAAGAGTACCAAGAAGAAAAAATTTTAAAACCAAATGAATTATTTTTTTTTTTGTATTCTGTTTCAGTGATACGCATACAAATACAGTAAACTTTCGAACGAAACAGGTAGAAGATATACTATGAAACCCCTTTAAAACAGGTGCACGAGCAAGGATTTCATTGCTTGACTAGATGAAAATAAAATTCTTTAGCAGTTAACATGAATAATACAAATTGCATATAATTTTTTAAAACAATCAGTATAATGTCAATATAAAGAGCAAATATTGAAATCATAATACTATAAACCTATGTTTTAACCCTTTCAAACTCACTATTTCGTTTTGAAAATTACGAAAATTTGTTTCGAAAATGAATTACTAGACTTGTAGCTGATCCATAAATATAAGGGAAGAAAATTTAGCATTTTTTATATTCAAGAATTTGAGGTTTCACAGATTAGAACCAAATGAACGAAAATAGGCTGTTTTCCTCGAAGAACTTATCATTGACCACCGCCTGCATCCCGTGTTTGGAGCCATTTGGCTCCTTTCCGGTTGGATGGAGGGAGTAGATTATTTTTTTAAGAGAGACAAAACAAGTATCAGATACAATAATAATAAAATGAAAAAGAAACATCTACACTGGATAGAACAACATAGAAAACAATACAAAATAGAAAAAATAAGTAGAGGGAAGAAAGGTCATAGTAGACAGGATTATGTCAGTCTAGGGGTGGTGACTGCTCAATTATTATCCCTCTACAATGTAGAGTTTTCTCATCAATATGAAGAGCACATTAGGAGTCGAAGTCGAGGTTTTTGATAAGTTGTTCTTGAGATGTTTTCAAGCCACGTAATTTAAGTGACGTCTTTGGGTTTGGAAATGCCGAGGAGAGGGTAAACTGACATTTTGTGGCATAGTGCATTGGATCTCCTTTTTTTTCTCCGCAAAGAGCAGTTATCATGTGTTCGAAGATTGAAGCGATGAAGGTATGAAGAGAAAAGGCCCGTGTCCTGTAAGAACATTATCTCTTCTTATTCCATCCTACTGGCTTGTTTCAGACCCTAGGCACTATATCGTATGTACTGCGGCCAGTTTCTCCGAGATAAGTTATCATCTAAGTAATTTACGTTCTGTATTTAAATTACTCAGCATAGGAGTATTATCAGGACATTAAACCTTCATAAAATTCAATAATGTACCTTCGAAGATTCAACAAAATATCAATTTGTGCAACAACACTCATCATTTTGTTTCTCTTACAGATCAGAAGAACAATTTAGCTCTTTCAATACCATATTTTTTGTGAACATTAACGGCAATGAACTGGAATTTTGATATAAGTTGGACTATTATCTGGCTCTTAAGTTATGAAAAGAAATATTATGCTATATTTCGCCCACACGCAATAAAAAAAGTCTCAATGTGTGTTTCACTGAAACCAATGAACACAGAAAGGATTAAAGCGTACGTTACCTCTTTTTTTGGAGACAGACTGATAGCAGAGAACGGCGGTTTAGACTTGAGTGACGTGCTAATGCACTAATTTTAAATAAGTACTCAGAAATTCCGAAAAAAACTTAAACTTATTTCTGACTTTCAATAAAATTATATAGATTCAAAAAATAGACACTATGAATACTACAAAATAAAATATTCATTTATAAAATCTTGGAAAAACCAGAGAATATTGGAAATAGCTTAAATGCTTTCCACCTTTCAACTCAACCAAATATCTGAAGGAGAAAAAATAATCGGATGCTTCGGTTTTTTTACAGCATTCTTCAAATATTTTGATTTCTTCGTATATAGATACGTATTTCTGGAAGTTGAAACAGTTTCAATCTTGCATTAATATCAGAAAATGACTTTTTCCTGATATTTTATTCTTTACTATTATTGCTGTAGGTATTAAAAATCCCATTTCAGCTGAAAGTGTCGCTGTAAGAAATTTCAAAAAACTGAACTGCCTAGAGGGTGATGCTCTAGAGAGCCGTTCCGTGATGATACAGTGATATAAAAGTGCATTTAAAGACGAAACGTGTATGCCTAAGGAAGAATCGCCTTCAAAGATCACCTCTCAATTCAATCATGCATAAAAAATCTTATGTGTATGTTTGTTTAAATATTTCAAGAAATCTTCTTTTCAGGAATAAATAAAAGGAAATTTCATCTCCTCCACCATTTCACTCCTCTAATTTCATTGCAGTTGGAACCATGATGAAGAAGAGAGTAGAGACATGCAACTGAGAGAGCTTCTAACTAAAAGTGTAAGAAGTCTAGTGTTGTGGCGATTTTGGAAGTTCTGCGTTATTTTTGGCTATGGCGACCGAATTTGCTCCCAAATGCTTGTAAGAGAGATCAGGGTCTTAAGGCTCGAAAGAGCTTGGTTCTCCGAGATACGAGGAAACTTCAGAACGATCTTCCACCTTGCTAGGTTATAAAGACGGACATCTGTTTTTGTGAATTCAACTAAAGAGTTGCTGAGTTATCCAACTGTGAAGCCCTAGTGAGCTCTGTGATCTTTTGCATAGTTCTGCTTATTGTGATAAGTATTTTTTGAATTTGTGGCTATTTACGGTAAATGACTACTAATTAAATTATTTTAATCCAAAAGGAAACTGCGTCATCATTTGCGCCTCCTTTTCTAAAGAAAGACGGTACTCGGCGCAAGCACTATGTTAAAAAGCTAGATCCTTCAAAATAATTTTTCAGCCCATAGATCCTAAATTTGCAGCTATCGAAAACGTTCCCTCACAAAATGTTTTCTTGATTATGAAGCGACAATTCGTCTAATTTGAATTATATTTCTACCTTCCATTATATGGTAATTATGGAAGGATGAAGAAGGTCAACTTCCCCACTACCATCGACCTTTAAGATTATTGGGCCATTTACGAGCTCAGCAAGAAATTTTCACCCTTACTATGTAAGATGGTTTGCGCTCGAAGTTGCAATGGCGGGGTATGACATGAAGCTCTATTCCCAAATAAAGTTTGAGTGTTATATGAGTAAAAGTGGACGCTTCTAACAGCAGAAAAAAAATAAAAGCGAGACCACATTGGTGATTATGCAAATTTATTGCATCCAAGGAATTTCTTCTTACTTTTCAGGTGTTTATCTTTTTGTCTGGACTAAAACCAGAAAATAATAAATATTAAGGCTTTTTATTTATCAAATTCGGGTGGTGGAACGAGTAAGGGTTACATAAGATGGAAGATAAGTATATAATAAGTATCATAAGGAACAAAAAAAAAAATTTCAAAATTTTAATGTGTAGAAATTAAAATATATATAAACATCATTAAAATTCAATTTACTTACGGCATTTCTATATAGACGCTTCGAAGGGGAGTGCCAGGGGTCATGAGTATTATTTTTGTGACCTTTAATTATATTCTCGTTCTTTAAAAAAATGGCATAAGCACAGTAATGTTTTTTTTTGACTTCATGGCCATTGGCATTGTACCGAGGTAAATGAGCGCTCATAAAATAATATGTTTTATCTTCATCCAAGGCTTAACAGACGTAAACGGCTCCAGGGTCATGGTATTATTTTTGAGCCCTTCAGTCGCATATTTTCTTTAAAATGGCATAAGCGCGTAGTGACGTTTTGTCACCGTGGCCGATGGCGTATCAGGTAAATGACGCTCTTAAAATGTATATTTTTTTTATCTTCATCAAGGCTTAACAGACGTAAACGGCTCCATGGCCATGGTATTATTTTGAGCCCTTCAGTCATATTTTTCTTTAAAATGGCATAAGCGTAGTGACGTTTGTCTGTGGCCATTGGCATTATCGAGTAAATGACGCTCTTAAAATAATATATTTTTTATCTTCATCAGGCTTAACAGACGTAAACGGCTCCAGGGCCATGGTATTATTTTGAGCCCTTCAGTCATATACTTTCTTTAAAATGGCTAAACGTAGTGACGTTTTGTCGCCATGGCCATGTATCGAGGAGAGTAATTGACGCTCTTAAAATAATATATTTTTTTATCTTCATCAAGGCTTAACAGACGTAAATGGCGCAAGACGGCGGTATTATTTTGAGCCCTTTAATCATATTCTTGTTTAAAAATGACGTAAGCGCAGTGACGTTTTGGCACCATGGCCATTGGCATATCGAGGTAAATGATGCTCTTAAATATGTATGTTTTGTTTCGGTCTTCATCAATTGACAACAGTCTTAAATGGCGCTAGAGTCATGGTATTATTTTTGTGCCTTCATCATATTTTCTCCAAAATGGCATGAGCGCGATAACGTTTTGTCACCATGGCGCCCACTAAACAGGCGTCCAGGGCATCTATTACCCCTTCCCACTGTAACTAGCCACTGTCATTCCGGCACAGAACTCATTAGCGGAAGATCCGACTGTTTGTGATACATCCAGAACACATTCTTATAAGAAAGGGTAAATTAGTAAAATACCATTTTGTGTTGGCAGAAAGAGAAATTCGAGGAAGAACAGTCCTGGTTGGAAGAAAAGCCACATCGTATTAACACATGACTGATCTTAATATTGTGGCACATTATTCTCTTATTTATTGTTTCTGAATACATTGCATATTTACATCGCGTCCTGTCCACTCTATTCGTGGTCTGGCTAATTTCTAAGCCGTTAGAAACAGACGCATATAATTCATTTTGCGAAAATACGTTAAATGACGTAAATTATGTTTTCTGTTGTTTCAACAATGTACTGTGGTGCCCCGTCCCTTGGTCATATTCAGTGAAATTATTCTTGCCACTTTGACATTTTGAACGAAAAAAGTTCCCTCAGAAACTAAAACTGGCCGAGTTATGAAGCTTTTAATTTCTTTGTTTCAAACCAGTAGTCCTCGGGAGGCCGTTGATTGGCCTAAAATAATGAATATTGAAGCCTTCATTATCGATCGGTTTGGTCGCATTAGAATGGAACACTTTTTTTGTTTCAAAAGTTTTAGTGTATAAAAATTATTTTATTAAGGACTTGTGGGACAGTTCAGTTTGGATAAAGTGGGATTCTTCTTGGGTGGGAACGAATTTGGTTTTAGTTTGCAGCAGTGGCGAACCCAGGATTTTTTTGTTCTGGAGGGGCTGAGGTCATAAAAAGTTTGTATCGCCTTGACATCAGAACTTATGTAAAATCAAATCACTTTAACTTTACTCACCCTGATGCAGAAAACATAGAAGAAGCGTACTTTAAATAATCTAGCAAAAAACACAATGAAATAACTAACCAAAAAATGTTTTCGATCGTGATAACGCTAGAAGTACAGTGGAATGATCTTAAGAACAGAAAAATGTTTGAGCTTGTCAAGCCAGGAAGCAATGTTGCCAGTTTTTTTATTTAAAGAGATATTAGGCTGAAACTGCTGTAGTGATTTGAAAGAAATGAAATTGTGGTTAGCTCTGAAGCTGCAGGTCCATAGCACCTAGATTCGCCATGGTTAGCAAGTTAAATTTATTGAAATCACTGAAGAAGAAGACTAATTGATCAATGGATTGTTATTAACACGGATAAGTCGCCATTCATGCAGATGAAAAACTGAAATTAATTAAATGTGACAAGCAAGAGGAATGCCTTTAAAAGAAAAATGCGATGCAAAACTTTTTAATTCTTATTCATGGTTTCAATAGATTCCGTTTTTCACATTGCAAGCAACTCTTGACTAGCATTAAATTCCACCAAATCACATAAGCCTTTTCAGCGCATGCGCCACCTTAAAAGCATCGCAAGTGATCAATTTCAGTTCTAACCGAACAAAAATGAAAATGCCAGAAACTAAATATAACAAGAACCTTGAAATGTGTATAATTTAAAGGAATGTACTTAGGTTGTATTTCCGTAAGTTTCATAATAATCGGTTGGATATTTCTTGATCTTTATTAATTTTTTAATGTACTTCCATTTACATAAGTAACTAATACTTGAATAATGCATTGAAAATCAGAAAATTTTTTATCAAATGAAGGAAATAGTCTAGAAATAAGATTTATGGAATTTTAGAAAAAACCATTTTCTTAAATCTAACATTTCAGACATTTGCAAATCATAATTTGGGGATAAATGTAAACCCACTCAAGACGGTGAGAAAAAGCGAGAAAAGAATTTCGTTAATATCATATAATATAAATGTCATATGAATACCATTAAATCTTAAAATAAACCTATTTTTTACGATTCCAAAATTGCCTCCCTCTTTACAAAATAATATTAAAAAATTTAATTTCTATAAATATTTTCACTAGTAATGTTCGAAAACATGTTTAATAACTAACTTTCAAGCGTTATAGTGCAGTTTTTTTCTTGATTTTTGATGGTCAACGGGTACACCCATTACCGACTATTGCCTGAAAATCGGCTAATATTCAATAAGAGCCGGTTGTTTAATATTGTGTGGTATTGTAACTTCTAGTGGGCCTATGTCTATGTGAGTTAACTTCTCCAGAATTGATAGAAGCGGATTAATGTAGATGTTGAGGCAGTCGGCATACAATATTGACGATTCAAGTGCAACATGACCGCCACGATGCACTAATATTTCCGATCTATCATACACCTGTATTCACTAAAATCAAGAAGTATTCCATCGCATGTGTGACTGGTGACGAAGTCGATTCAAGACTACTCGTTAATAAAATAACAAGTTTAATGAAACAGTAAATTATTAAAAATATTAAATCATAAAATGTTATACAGCTAATCAAATAATACAAGCAAGGAAGAGTAGAGCAAAGCAGAGCAGGCAGAGAGAATGAACAGTAACAATCAGTGCTTATATACAGCAACATGCTCGACGCTATTGGTTGATAGACGACATCAAGGGCGGATCGTCATAAAAACGCAATTCAGGATGTTGCCAGGTAATACGTAACT